>JAECZD010000022.1:1637500-1862986 GCA_024349325.1 Pogonomyrmex californicus
GTCTTCTTGTCGCAAATGTTGCTATCGATCGGTGGGATCCACGCACCGCTATCGGCGACAGACCGCGACGTCCCATTCGACGGAGGAGGCGGAGAGGGGACATCAATCCCCCACGAACACCGTATAAATAAGGTGAACCGATCGATACTTCAATCAATAAACCGTCGACTGTAGGACATTCTCAGAATTATATCCAAAGAGCAAGACATCCAAGACCTAGTATTATACTTGAAGCGGCTCAAAGATTATATGAAACCGGAATCGTGTTATCAAAAAGAAAGGACACTGGCAGACATCGTGTTGCAAGAAATTTACGAAACGTGGAAACAATCCTTCGTGCTGTTGAGCAAGAACCTGAAACTAGTATTCGGGGCATTGCTTGAGAGCACGAATTATCTTATTTTATCGTCCAAAGAATACTCAAAGAAGAAAAATTACATGCCTATCATTATACTCGTATGCAAGATTTGCAACAAGAAGACTATCCTCGGAGAAAGAGATTCTGCGAGAATTTCCTAAGAAGAGTAGATGAAAATCGAGATATTTCTTCTCGTGTAATATTCAGTAATGAATTGCTGTTCACATGAGAAGGAATTTTAAATTCGCATAATATGCATATGTGGGACGACGAGAATCCTCGAGCGATACGACTCAGAAATTATCAAGTTCGTTGGAAACTAAACGTCTGGGCTGGTATTATGGGTACAAAAATATTGGGTCTAGTTATTCTTCCAGAAAGATTAAATAGCGCATCGTATTTGGAATTTTTATCAGAAAATCTGCCGGACTTTTTGGAAGAGATACTATTATTAAACAGAAATAAAATTATATTTCAACAGGACGGTGCTGGTCCACATAACGCCAGAATAGTCACAGACCTTTTTAAATCAGCAATTTCCTGGTCGTTGGATAGACCGGTATGGACCGATACGTTGGCCTACAAGATCCCCAGACCTCTATCCATTAGATTTTTTCTTGTGGGGATACTGCAAGGAAATCATTTACAGACAGCTTCCCGAGAATGTCGAAGAACTAAATAACAAACGTCACCATGCCATTTGGTCAATCGACAACGAAGTTATGGAGAAAACCCAAGAAAATTTACTGAAACGCATGAGAGCTTGCATCAGAATGGATGGCGGACATTTCGAACATTTATTATGAAAAGAAAAGAAGTCTTTTATAATAATTTATCTGCCCTTTTCAGGGCAACCAAATATTTTATTTCGAGGGACATTCTCTTCGAGTTCACAAATTATTAAAAAAAAAAATCAAATCAATTACGTTCGACAGGTGGACATTACCTGTCAATATTATCTATCGAACTTATCTATTATTACTTGGTATTACGAAGCGTTCGAAGCGTTTCACTATTGGTCATTAACGCGCTGCATCATGATAATAGGCTGACTTATCGATCTGATTTACATTACATTAGATCGATAAGTTAGATCGTTATCACTTGGCGAATTAATGCACTTTACTGCACTAAGAACATAATCTGTCTGATTGTCATCGAGCAGAGTCAGCGACGGGTTACGTGCGCTGTGTATGTAACGCGTTTTTTGTAATAATTTTCAATTGGCGGGACAATTAACCAGTGGTGATTAATAGTAGTGACTCGATAGATTTGTTCATAAATGATTTTATCGATCAAGTGCGTGAGTACGTATCCGTGAACATGTTGACAATTTATAAAAGAGAACTTCTGATAGATTACTGTGATTACATGTAATGTGTATTTCTTTCTTTCAAGTCATTTTTAATCACCGAATAATTAATCGATAGTGATTAATAATAACAAACTAATAAATTCGTTCGTAAAGACATTCTATCGATCAAGTGTGTGAATATTAAGTGAGATTAATTCAGTGAAAGACTGTGAAAGTATTGATACGCGATACAATTTATTAAAGAAAATAGTTCCTTATTACTCTGTGTGTGTGTGTGTGTGTGTGTGTGTGCGTGTGCGTGTGCGTGTGCGTGTGCGTGTGCGTGTGCGTGTGCGTGTGCGTGTGCGTGTGCGTGTGCGTGTGCGTGTGCGTGTGCGTGTGCGTGTGCGTGTGCGTGTGCGTGTGCGTGTGCGTGTGCGTGTGCGTGTGTGTGTGTGTGTGTGTGTGTGTGTGTGTGTAAATCTGTCACATGGGGCATCGTTCATTCACGATGCAATTCATCCGTCAAACTATAACAGTATAAAGATATCATAGAGATCTCTACAAGATAAGTGAATGAAAGAGAGAGAGAGAGAGAGAGAGAGAGAGAGAGAGAAAGTAAGTGAGAAATCGCATAGGTGCATACTACTATCGCGTATGGTAAACACGTCGACGCAGCGAACGCCCTGCAGTAATCGCCTGCGTCGGACGGTGAGTTGTGCCGTCTCTGCCTACCTTCCGTACGCGTCTCGTTATTCGCTAACTTTTTCTTTTATAATTTAAAATGTAAGCGTCGGACAAAATTTTCGTAGAGGAAAAATCGTCTCAGAATTAATTCATGAGTACGTCCTTGCAAGGACACGGGGTTGTTCTGAATCACCCTGTATATATATATATATATATATATATATATATATATATATACATATACGTAATAATAGATGTTCAACAAAAATACTGAATAAAATACCAATAGAAATGTGGTCAAATCGAAAATCATATGTGAGCTTCTTCAAAATCATAGGAAGTAAAGCTATCGCGTTAAATAAAAGAGAAAAAAAGAGGAAAATTCTATCCAAAAGAAGATAACTATATTCTAATGGGTTATTCGGATTAGTCGAAAGCATATCGATTATGGCAACTTGAAACGAAGACGTTATCAAAGCATGAGATATTAGATTTATAGAGAATATTAATTCTTACGATGACTTCATATCAAATTCAACGATAGCCAATCCAATTCTTACAACAGAGAATTTACAACAGAATGTAGAAAAAAATCACCAAATAAATAAAACGAATAAAACTATTAACGATGAAGAAGAAGATATTTTACGGCAAAAAGATTCCGAAGAAATAAATGAGGAAGAAGATACAGAAGAAAATACAAATGAAAAAAATTGAAGAAGAAGAAAAACATGTTAAGAATACCGAAGAACGTAAAAGAGGATCAGGACGCTCTAGGATTATCAGAATCGATCAACCTAGAAGACCGAGGGAAGCTTATTAAAAAGTACTACACAAACTAATGATCCTTGTTCTGTTTCAGAAATGATGGAATGAAATGATCGAGAAGCATGACTAACCGCCATGAAAATAGCACATTGGCAAATATACAAATAATCCTCCTAGAGCACGACAGGAGAGATTGCATCAAGCATGGCACGAGCCCCCGGCCATGAGTATAGCACTAAAAGGGAACAAAATCTGGATTTTGGTGCTCAACCTAAAAATAAAAAGCTATCAAATCGATGGGTTTTCAAAATAAAACATACGCAAAATGGCGAAATTGAAAAATATAAAGCAAGATTAGTGCACGAGAACACACACAAGAAAAAGGTATTGACTACGAAGACGTATTTGTGCCTGTTGCCAGATATGATATAATTAGGATTTTACTCGCGGCAGCTGTAGATGAAGAAATGCATGTGCATCAAATGGATGTAATTTCAGCATATATACAAGATAAGTTATCGGATGAAATATATATGGAGCAGCCTGAGATATTTATTCAACAAGGTCATGAAGATAAAGTTTGTAAATTGTTGAGATCATTGTACGGTCTGAAGCAATCAGGTCGCGAGTACCAAACGTTCAACAAGTTCATTATTAATAATAGCGTAAACATACACAAGTGGATCCATGCGTATACGTATTTGATAAAGATAAAAATCGAATTATTCTTGTTTTGTTGATAATTTAATTCTAGCTTCAAGAAAAATTGAAAGTTTCGAAAATTTAGTTTTGAAAATTAAATTACAATCTACATTCAAAATAACTCTCGGTCCAATTAATAATATTCTCGGAATCAATGTTAGAAGAGAAGGATTAACAGGAACTATGCATCTTTCTCAGGAGAAATACGTGAAGGAATTGTTGGAAAGATTTTATATGAACGATGCAATAATAGTCTCAACACCAATTGAACCGAACATAGATCACTAAAGAAATGTGTCAGAAGATGAAAGAGAAAATGCAACAAAAATCATATAAAGAACTCGTTGGAGGTTTAATTTATCTGGCAAATACAACTTGCCCAGATATTGCATTTACGGCAAGTTTGCTGAGTCATTTTTGTGTTAATCCTGGAAAAATGCATTGACAATTAGCTAAAAGGGTGTTAAGATATTTAAAAGGCACTTTACACTATGGAATTACATATACGAAGAATAAGGAGAATCTAATTGTATATACAGATTCAGATTGGGCAGAAGACGTGGACGATAGAAAATCTTGTGCAGGAAATCCTTGCTGGAGATCCAATCAGCTGGAAGTCATCGAAACAAACATCGGTTGTCTTATCAACCATGGAAGCCGAGTATGCAGCATTAGCAGAAATTTGAAAAGAAGTAATGTATAAAAAAAGTCTTACTTCACATTGGCTTTTGTAGTTACGCAAACATTCCAATAACCAGCTTTTGGATAATCAAAGTGCTATAGAATTATCACAAAACACAATTTTTCATAAAAGAAGTAAACATATAGACATTAAATTACATTTTACGCGAGAATTATAATAGTTAATCAAAAAGAGATAGAAGAAACATATAGACATTAAATTACATTATAACGGAGCGCATCCTTCCGCTCCGTTCCTCCTCCGAATTTCCCCCGACCGACCATCAGTCGGGGACCGCCGAACACCAGGCGGAGTGCGGCAGTGGCCGCAAAGAGGCAACAATGTCTCCTTTTTAATCATTGTTAATACGCGAACTCCGAAACGTCGGAGAATACCACGAAAACATACGTGTTTTCGTGGTATTTCCCCGCACCGCGCCAAGCGTCGCGCCAACAAGCGCGAACGTACCCCGCACCGCGCCACGCACCGTACCACCGAGCGCGAACGCGTCCCGCGCCGCACCGACGCCGCGCCACGCAATCGAGCGAGCGTCCCGCACCGCGCCACGACCGCGTCCACAAGCGCGTAACCACCCCGCACCGCGCCGATTACCTTCCTACCGAACTCCTTCCCTACCAGAAAACCCATCATCCCCCGATCCTTTTTTTCCGTTCCTGGGGAGAGGGATGCTAGCCCCGAGATCGACCAATCCGACCGATCCGACCGAAAATACCGAAGTCGATCTCGGGTATAAAAAGGCATCACTCTCCGCAGAAAAATCATCCGATCTCACACTCACGATCCGATCTCACTCTCACGCTCCGATCATTCCTGTTCCTAGCTCGTTTCCGAGAGCTCGCCTCGAGGAAACGATCTTCCGCAACCGGTAGAAAGCCTGAGATTTGTTGGGGTTCTCCCCAACGCGCCAAGTTCGCTTGGCCTGGCCGAACGCCGTCTCCGTAGCTCGCACGGCAAGCCGAGAGTTGCTGGGGTCTCCCCAGCGCGTCGAGTTCGCTCGACCCGACTCTGCCGTTCCGAGAATTCACCGCCGGGTTCCCCCCGATACTACGTCTCCGAGCACCAGGATACACCCTGGTCGGCCGAGTACACTCGGCACCGCCACCTTCTTCTCCGCACGCAGCTGGGCTCTCCCCGGCTGGCCGAGTTCACTCGGCATTCCGACAGACAGACGAGGGGCGCACCCCCCGTCAGCCGAGCCCTCTCGGCAGGGAACGGGCTCACCCGTTCTCCGATCTCAACGATCCGCCGAATTCGCGAAATCTCCACCCCCGCGACAACATCGCGACACGCGTTTAAATCCACGCCGATTTAAAGGCCCGCGACCGAACACGTGCGACACCGCCGCCGCCGCGCGCGCCCCGCGCCACCGAACTGCGCGCCGCGATCAGTATCGCGTCGACCGCCCGAGCGATCTCTTATATTATATTATATTCACGCGCTATCCACGCGCCGAGCGCCGTCTCGCCTGTTCACGGCCACAAACATTAACGCGAAGTCTCGGTGCATTCCATCGCATCACTATTAATCAAATAAACATCGTTATTTGTTGTAATTATCGTCTAACGATTTACTAACGCCTTTCTGTCTCCAACGTCCTCGCTTCCCCTCCTGGCAACCGACTGACCGCTCTTCGCGCGGGAAAGCGAGACCATTATAACATTTTACGCGAGAATTAGTTAATTAAAAAGAGATAGAAGTGCAATATCTAAGAACTAATCAAATGATTGCAGATGTATTAATTAAACCTTTGCCAAAGACAAAGCATAGTCAGTGTATAGCAATGTTAAAGTTAAGTTAAAATAATATTAAAATTTTTTTGTTATTAAAATTTGTTTTTATATATTATTGCACACACATCGATAGAGGGAGTGTTGGAAGGAAGAATCGCTGCGCGCTAGCTTTTTCTTAGTTGATTCAAGCAGTGATGTTAGCAAGCGTATCACATATATATGTACATGTGTATATCTCGTTGGTCGTTCATTACTTCAAAAGTTACACGCAAATATATCTGTTATATTTTGTGATACCGCATTTTACCCGCTTCCAGTCTATACTCCAACAGCTGTTTTATTTAAGTACTATTAAAATTAAGTACTATTTCAATTAATCTTGTTAAGATAAGATTTATGAGATTAATGAAATTATCAGTCTGTATGGCTTTTTTTAAATCTAACCAAAGTTTGAATATTTAAGGCGGTGCTGGACTTGTCTGTATTACCGACAAAACACAGTAATTTTTGTATTGCTCTCATTTTTTATTAACTTTATAGATCTGGAAATCCTTTTCCACAATTAAAGTTTATGCATTAATACGTATTTAGCATATGAATTTTGTATCAAGAACGAGAAAAAATTTTTTAATTTAAATCTTTTTTACCATTTGGTACTTTAAAATGGTATCCAAAATTGTCAAGTCGCGTAAATATTTGCTTTATATGAAACTTTTATAGCCTGTATCTACTGATATTGCTAAACTAGAAGGTTACATGAAGAAGCAACATTGAGTTCTTAAAACAACTACAGAAATTCGGCGGACACATGTCCGTACGCCACGAGTCATCGCATAGAACATACACATAACAAACACTCCGTTGCTTCGGAGGTGGCTCGACTTCATTCGGCCGCAGAAGACTGGCGCGGACATAATACTATTAATTTTTTGATAACCGAAAAAAAGCTATTAACAATATGCAAGTACATTTCCTTATAAACAGTTACAATGAATTTGCCTTATCATTTTATGTCTAAAAATATAAGGGCATAAAAAAATGAATAGTTCACAAGATATTTTATATTTAATATCAAAATGTACTAAAATACAGGGGAAATACCTTGTATACTACTGACTTTTTGATAATTGTATCTTAATATTTTTATATTCAGAATAATTAAAGGAGTGTGTAACAAAAAATATATAATGTCATTTTCTTTTTGATGGAATAAAGTTTCAATAACGGCTTTCTTCGATAAAACTTTGTGAAAATTTTCTTTTCCAATCAAAAACGGTAACTGCTAAAAAAATTTTTTGTGATTAATACGAAAAGATTAATTTCTATGGTCAAAAGTAGCAAAATGGTAAAAGTTATACGCATCGATAAGGATCGATTTCCACGATCGATTCGACCTTTAGTACATAAAAGTGCCTAAAGAGGGGAGCTGTGGCGTGTGTCTGTGCGCGTATTGTTGTAGTTGAAAAATAATAACTTTGTAAGATGAAGAGAAAATTTAAATAAGAGTTGATGTTACCATTGGAAAACGAAATCAATAACTATCCTGTACATAGTCGATCGAGCCGGATTTGTCGAGAAATCCGTGAAATTGGATTTGGCTGAGAATTCAAGACATCCCCTTGTGTAAGCACGATAAGGTATCTATCATTGCAGTTCGCTTTGTCAGCCATTAATTACAATGAGTGTTGAGGAGCTTCGTGCTCGAAGAGGTTATATCAAGACAAAGTTTATGCGCATTATAAAATATGTTGACGAGATCAAGAACAAAAAGATCACTCCAGCGTGCGAGGATTTATCAGTGCGCCTTGAGAAATTATTATAGATGCAATTGAAAACGAGTTTTAACGAGTTATAACAGAAAGGTTAATTGAGTCAAACGAGTCACGCATTGTCATTAGAAGGCACAGCAGAACAGGAGAAATTTGAAAATCGATATTACGAAGTCAAGGCTGTGTTGATTCGATCAGCCTGTGTTGGTGTGACCAGCTTAAATCTGCAAGCAGCAGGCAATGTAAACGAGAAAGCGTTCCAAGCGTCGACATGCCGAGCGCACTGGGACGATTACTCGAGCAGCAAGTGAAATTGTTGCGTCAGTTTTCCATGCATCGATCAGACGAACAGCAATCCATTGCAAACATCAAGTCTCGTGTGAGGCATCAGTCATAAAGCCTTCCCACTCTCGACTCAAGATCGAAGAATGGAAACAATTTTCTGCTTCATTCAAGATATTGAGATATTGATTCACGACAGTGAGTTATCAAAGATACAAAAGCATCAGTATATTTAATCCGTGCGCTCTCAGGCAGCGCAGCAAAGACCATCGAAGCAATAAAGATCTCAGAGCAAAATTACAATGTTGTTTGGAACCTTCTGAAGGATCGTTTTGACAATGATAAGACACTTCGCAGACGTCACATTCAATGATTGTTCGAGATGCCACGAATGGAGAAAGAATTTTCAGCTGCAATTCAAAATCTTGATCACGCAGAAACATTTGAGTCTTGAGAAACATGAAATTGCTGACCGATGCGTGGGACGATTTATTGATATTCATTACACGATGAAAAACAAGCTGTCACTGACAAGATGTCACTGGAAGGAATTCATTGAAGGCAAGGAGACAGTCTCAATCAATATGATGATGAACTTTCTTCAACGGAGACATCAATTACTCGACAGAATGACATCGACTAATGTTCATATCAAGGAACCAAACTCTTAGCTCAAGGCAAAGTCAGACAATGTCATTGAGACATCATCGAAGAATCGAAAAATCAGTTAAAGCAGCAAATCGATTATACTTGTTACGACTTCCAACACAAGCGAGAGGTACTATGGGTGCAATGGCCCGCATTTCATCTATTTTTACGAAAAATTTCTGAAGCTGAACACTGACGACAGAACAGCGGAGGTCAGACGACTGAAACTGAGCAATTGTTTGAGAAATGTCCATTTCGTCAAGTTGTGCCGAGCGAGTTCCTGCAGAGAGTGTGCAGATCGACACACTGTGCTACAGACCAGTTCAAAAGGAATTGCAGTCGAACAGAGATGCAGTAGTGAGCAAAGTCAGTCAAGTAAGCAGTACATCTGTCGGTTCAGCGGTCTATCATGCCTTTAAATTGGCAGATGCTAAGTATATTTTAATGTTAATTGCGATTGTAAATATGATTCACGCAAATAGTTCACTTCAACAATTGCGTGTTTTACTTGATAGTGCAAGCGATGCAAATTTCGTCAGATCAGCATGCAATCAAATAGAAGCAAAACTTATCGAATTTAACGAGTCAGTTTCTGGTCTGAATGACATGTCATGCAAAATCAATAACATTTGTCAGATTATCATTAACTCTTGCGTATCAAGTTATCAGCTAATGACTCAATGTCTAGTTGTACTCAAAATAATAAGGAAATTGCCTAATGTTGCTGTTAACACTAAATAATTAGCAATCTCAAACACAATAAAACTAGTTGAGCTGCAATTCTCAGAACTTCGTCAGATTGATGTGTTGCTAGGTGAAGATTTCTTCTTGCAATTACTAGATCAAGGGAAAACTGAACTCGAATTTGCCAACCTTACAAAATACCAAACTAGGATGGATCGGTGTCAGGAATATGTCAAGAATTAATA
This sequence comes from Pogonomyrmex californicus, assembly GCA_024349325.1. Classification (NCBI taxonomy): domain Eukaryota; kingdom Metazoa; phylum Arthropoda; class Insecta; order Hymenoptera; family Formicidae; genus Pogonomyrmex; species Pogonomyrmex californicus. The sequence continues at coordinate 1,647,371 of JAECZD010000022.1, forward strand.
TGACTCGGGCGACGAATTCACCAATGACTATCGCTCTAATTTGTTGTTTTAGGAGAAACTGTAAACAATCAATTGACAAGATTTTAGGAAATTGAGGAGTGCAAAGAGAATCTCCAAAGTTATCGATTAAAGAGAAAGCTTATGAGAGATCAAGAATGCCTGGTCTCGGTCAGAAATGGTCGGAAACAGGTCGGAGGATCGGATCGGTCTGGTCCTTTTATCCAGAGTCGGTCAGGTTTATATACTCGTCGTGTATGTTATTTTTAAGTTACAAAAATAACACGTGTCGTCGGCGGTGTTTGACACGCACGTGACGAGTGCGTGTCTGTTGCGCGCGCAACGGTCGATGTGTTCGGTATCATGGGTACGCGTGACGGTCGGTGTGTTCGGTAGCGGGCGCGGATTCCGGTCGCACTTATGATTAGAACGATACGCGAGAGGCATATCGTTACAATATATAAATAAATATTTTGTATAATATATAAAAATTATATAAATTTGTAATTCTTATTTTAAATTTTTTATTGGCTTTGTTTAAATTTTTATTATTTATTAAATAATAAATTGTAAATAGCGATCACGTAATCACTTTTTATTTTTTCCTCATTTTGATTTCGCGTGAATTTCTTCATGATTCATAATTCGCAGCGCGGTCATGTATTTATATCATTTACATAAATTGTAAAAACATGAAATTATAATGTCTTACCATTTTAGATTACCTCAATTAACCAATCGGCCAATTCTTGAAATTGATTAATCGTCTTTGTCGTTAGATTCGTTGATCAATGCCATTAATCAATAGAATAATAAAATTATTAAGTTAATCGATGATGATGGAAATTATTTTAAGAAAAACTAAATTTAAATGTTTCATTAAAAGCTTATTTCTTATGTATAATTTTTAATTAAATTTTTATAATAAAATATTTAAATTGATAATTGTAATCTATTATATTATTAAAATATATTTTAATATTAAAATTTAATAAAATATTTATATATATAAATATTTTGTATGAGAAACTAAGAATTTGTTGCGCAGATATGCAGAAAAATTGCGGGAGAATTGCAGAAAAGTTGCTAAGAAAGTGCGGATTAGTTGCGGAGATGCGAAAAGATTACAGGAGGTTTGTATAATGATTGCGGAGATATGCAGAAAAGTTGCAGAGTGATTGCGAAAAAGTTGCTGAGAAACTGCGAAATGATTGCAGAAATATGCGGAAGGTTGCAGAAGAGAAAAAAATTATGAGAAATGGAAAGATTATGAGAGAATTGTGAAATGGTTATAAAGATGTGTGGAAAAGTTGCGGAAGAGTTGCGGAATGGTTGCGGAATAGTTGCGGAATGATTGCGGAGATACACGAAAGAGATACAAAGATATGTGGAAAGATTGTGGAAGAATTGCAGAATAGTTGTCGAGAGGTTGCTGGTTGCTGACAAACTGCTGAATATATATATAATCATTAATAATTATTTACTACTAACAATTATTTACTATTTGATTTATTAAAATTGTTATACCTGTTTTTCTTTGAATATTCATACCTTTTAAACACACAGTATATATTATAATACTAATTTATTTATTTATTGAATACTATATATATATGCATATTTATTAAAGATTTTTATTAACTATCTTGATATCGAGTAAAAATCCCTTTTATTATTTCCGTCACAGGAAATATATATTGTGGAAAATATCACCTTATCCAGGAACCTGCTCTCCGGGCAGGCATCTTATCCGGCTTCCGTAGTCTAATGGATGGAAACAAATTTTTAATTTTAATTTTAATTTTTTTTAATTTTTAATTTTATTGACAAAAAGATTGGCGAAAGCAATCAATTATAACATTTCAAAAGTTTGTTTTAAAAAAATAATTTCTTATATTCATTTTATTAGGTGTACAAAAAAGTTCTGAGCTTTTTTTGTAAAATTCAATCTTTATTCAAAAACAAACAAAAAAATATTAATTAGCGAAATATTCCACGTTTGCATCAACGACCTTTTGCCATCTTTCGGGTAGCTTGCGAATTCCTTGACGATAGAAGCTCACCGGCTTCGAAGCGATAAAGTCATCAATGCATTTTCGTATCTCTTCAAATCTCACGAAATGTGTATCAGCCAAATGATGCTGCAGCGACCGGAATAGGTAGTAATCGGAAGGCGCCATGTCTGGGCTATACGCCGTGCGGGAGAAGTTCCCAGCCTAACGCAAAGATATGGTCCTGAATCGCTTTCGCAACATGTGGTCGAGCATTGTCATGAAGCAAAATCACTTTACGACGTCCTTGGCCAGTAAATGGCCTCTTTTCTTCTAATGCATCGCTCAAATTGGTCAATTGTTGTTGGTAGCGGTCTGCCGTGATTGTTTTACCCGGTTGTAACAACTCGTAATACAACACACCTTTTCAATTCCATCAGATACAGAGCAAAACTTTCTTGGCGTGGATATTGGACTTTGGCGTCGATGTCGAAGGTTGACCAGAGTCAACCCATGATTTCCTACGTTTAAGGTTATCATAAAGAATCCACTTTTCATCGCTTGTAATGATTTTGTGCAGAAAATCTTTTTTCCGGAACTTTGAAAGCAAAGTGAGTGCAGTGCGCCGACGATTTTTGTTGTCTTCGGATAATTCATGCGGAACCCATCTGCCTTCCTTCTGAACCTTTCCCATCGTATGTAAACGTACGGAAAGGGTTTGCTGCATAACGCCAAGCTGTTCTGCAAGCTCCTTTTCAGTTTGCGCAGAGTTTATATCCAGCAGTGCTTGCAATTCGTCCGTTTCAATCTTTTGAGGGCGTCCAGCACGCGGTTCATCTTCAAGACTGAAATCTCCTTGGCGAAATTTTTGATACCATCTTTTACATGTAGTATGACTTATAGCGTTCTCTCCATATACAGCACAAATCATTGCAGTGGCTTCAGCAATATTTTTCTTCAGATGAAACGCGAAGTAGATGGAAAATCGAATGCTCTTTTGTTATTGCCATCGTGAACACTGATTTTTGAGGTTATGTGCATCAAACGCCAAACCGTATGGCATTTTAGAAGGCCAAATGTCAATGCTTTAAAACCGCAAAAGGGCAGGAAGATATATAAAATTTAAATTGTTATTTCGGTTGTATGAAATCTAAAGCTCAGAATTTTTTTGTACACTTAATAAATAAATATATAATTTTTAAAACAAGATACTTGTTTTTTTAAACAATTTTTGTTAAATCTATTTTTGTGGAGGCTATATTACTACCCTTATTCCTCTTTGATCCCTTATATTGTTGCCCTACATGTTTATAAATAATGTTCTAAATAATAAATTTCATAATTTTTAATCTAGAATCTAGAATCAAATTGAACAAAACTTTGATGAATTTTTAATTTAAAATATTAATTATTAACAAAGTCATTGTACAAAATGTAAATAAAAAGTTTGTAAATAATAGTGATACGGATTTTCATTTAGTTCGTCATTCAGGTTCATCACCTACATTTTTATTAAGTTAATTTTAATACGTAAAAGAAAAAATATGTTTTTAAATTTCAAGATTTTTACATGAAGTATTTTTTTTGTTTAATTGTCAGAATGTAAGAAAGAGTCTTTTGCCTTACAGACTCCTTAGAACAATTTCTCAACAGGAGAAAAGGAGAATTTTTCATTGACAAAGCGCATATCTTTCTCATTTTCTTGATAATATCGTGCCGCTAATCTCACATTTATTCTTTTTCAAAATTGAGCTCGATACCAAATTATTTCTCAAATAAAAATAAGATATTTTTCCGAATATCTCAATTCTTGCAGAATAGAAAAATTTTTTCGCAATAAAAATTTCCCGTATGAGGAAAGAGGATAATCGATGTATTTAATTATTAATTTAAAGGAGAAATTTAACTCTGAGCGATCACAAGTCTGTTAAAAAAAATAACGGCAAATGGAATGGTTAATGATATAAGCTGTTATCTTAAATTTATATAGATAATTTATATACATAAATTAAAAAATAAATTATTAGGCGCCTAAGGTCCTGCATTTACAATCTAAATTTTTTATTTCCTAGAAAAAACTATAAATTGAAAAAAAAGAAAATCGAATCTTTATTAATCGAAATATTTTCGAGTTATAATTTTATTTCTTTATTTATTTCAAAATTCTTCTATATCTGAGGATAGAAATAGGATTAAAAAGAAAGCTTTATAACTTGATATTTCTGAAAGATAAAGCTTTTATAACTTCAGATATATAACAAAAGAAAACTTTGTATTAACTACTTCTTTTCATTTCTATACTAAAACTGAGTATTACAAATAACAGTAGCAACACGCGATTCTTAATGCTAACAATACTTCTTAAGAATATAACAGTTGTACAATAGCAGCTAAAGATTATTGAAGTTAAAAGAAAATTATCTAAATCTTATATCTAAATGTTATCTAAATCTTATATTTATATTGCTCCCTATCAAATCAACATTTTTAAATAAGTATCAACAAATATGAGTTTTAACATTTTTATGAAAAAAAAATATTCTTTTGTGATTATCATCTTTCCCAATAAATGAAAATATTTAATTAGGAATATCCTTGAAATTAATTGTGAGAAGTAGACATAACTAATAATTAATAAGACATTACAAACATTACAAATAATTTAAATGTACATGAAATATCTCTGTGTATGTGTGTGTGTGTGATGTATGACTTGATATATATATATAATTAGTATATATGTTTATATATGTATATATCGTCTTCTAAAATTATTTCTTCAAAAAAAGTACACGCCAAATATATGCATTCTCGTTATACAAAAAAAGATTTACAATAAAAGAGTAGTCGAAAGGATAAGATGCCTGCTCGGTAAGCAGGAAATCCAGGTTCGATTGCTAGCTGAGGTGATATTTTTCGCAAAAATAATTGCGGATTTTTACGACTGGTTCGTGGTCGGGCCTCGTCGTGGCACACGTCTTCCCTTCTTATCTTTTTTTTATAAAACTAAGATCACCAAGTATAATTATAAAAATAATAAATTGGATGATCTGTTGATATATTTGATTATCTAAAACTAGTATCAATTTATTATGATCAATAAAATCTATTGTAATACAGTTATTGTAGTTGTGTATACAGGAGATTCCATTATTAATAATCTCTCGTAGGCAGATAGAGTAAATTATATTAAATTATATTAAACAGAAAAGTTTTGTATCACTTTGCAATTTTTGTAACAATTAATAAAAATATTAATTTATAAAGATCCTTGAATAAGCGTATAGCTGAGTAGAGAGTCTAGCGTTATGCGCATTAATGGTTAATAGACAGCAAGATGTTTAGAGATGTAACAAATAATATTCGCTTATAGTACATCTTCAAACAACTCTAACGAGCTCCTACCATGAGCACGCGAGATAACGCTAGGTTATTTATTATATCGTGTCGAGAGAATTCATACTTCGCGCTCTGATGCGATCATCGGGACTAGTAATGCGCGACAACGCCATCTTCCTACTGTCTTTTAATTTTTCTTCAGAGTTCTTTGTCTTTTCGTGCGCATATGGAAGTCTTGATCTCTCTTACATCTTCAGTTAAATAAATACTTAATTCAAATCGATCTACCGTGTTCTGTATCGTCCTTACGTATCACGTAACGCGGCAACATTTATTCACATGGATGCTCGATAATTCACGGATATTTATAAATTAATATCTCATTAATTATTTCGAAATTCACAAAATGACACAAAACTTTTTTGCTTAATGTAATTTATTCTATCTGCTCACGAGAAGTAATACAATTATGCCTTGTGAATATAGAATGTCCCCGTATAAATAGCCATACCATTTTGTTTTGTAAGCTAGAGGAAATAGATCTAACAAATATAATATCAAATTAAATGGTTCCATTTGGATTCTGTTGCGAGTATAGTGATTATTTATAAAAATTATCTATGTTAAAAAACAAAGAGATATAACTTTTTCACGATAACACAGATAATAAAAGTTACAGGATTGAGAAGTAACGCATTACTTATAACACCATTACAATTATTTTCTTTAATAATGGATTAATAATGGCATTACTTTTTCGTAACAATAATGTAATTATATTTTTTTCAGTAATGAATTTAACAATTTATTACTTTTATTGTATCTTTTTATATTTTGAACTTATTTATGATAATTTTCAATATATTTATATATTCAATATTCAGTCCTTTGATATTCAAAGCCCGTTATTATATTTAAAATTGTCTTAAGAGTAGTTTTAAGATAAATCAATCACAGAGCTGTATTAACCTAAAAACAGATTTTATAAATATCGACTTTTAAAAATTTGTAAACATAAAATTGAAGATACAAACGAAAGATAAATTTGTGGATGTGTAAATGTATGATTATATGTATGAACTTTTAAAAACGATCTTCTTATTTGCATTTTGAATATTTTAAAATCATTTTTTTGAAATTTTTTTATAATTTTGCGAATTTAAGATAAGAAATTTTATTATTTAACAAAAAAATATATTACAGAAGTTTTTATTTATTTAATCTGATCTTGTTTTAGTGTTAAAAGGTAATAAATTTTTTTTTTAAGTAACGAGTTAACAATAACGTTTAACAATAACGAGTTATTTTTCGGTAACTAATAACAGTACATTAATTACATTTTTAATTTGATAACGAGTAATGGTAACATGTTACTTTTAAAAAGTAACTTTCTCAATTCTGAAAAGTTGTAACATTTTTCCTAATAAATATGACGATAGTAGCTATATAAGGCCGGTTCTAACTCATGAGCTCTGAGGGGGATAGAGGGGCAGAGGGGTTCCGCGACGCGGGACACTTCATAAGTGATGGATGCGAGGTCCGCGGGGCAAGGGAGGGGAAGTGCGTCACTAAGCGCGGGGTCCGCGGGGCGAGGAGGTGGAATATGGCGCGGGGTCCGCGAAGCGAGGGATTAGTGGAGTCCGCCACCGCCGCCGCCACCGCCGCCGCCGCCGCCGCCGCCGCCGCCGCCGCCGCCGCCGCCGCCGCCGCCGCCGCCGCCGCCGCCGCCGCCGCCGCCGCCGCCGCCGCCGCCGCCGCCGCCGCCGCCGCCGCCGCCGCCGCCGCCGCCGCCGCCGCCGCCGCCGCCGCTGCCGCCGCTGCCGCCGCTGCCGCCGCTGCCGCCGCCGCTGCCGCCGCTGCTGCCGCCGCTGCCGCCGCCGCTGCGCCGCTGCCACCGCTGCCACCGCTGCCACCGCTGCCACCGCTGCCACCGCTGCCGCTGTCATCATGTTCTCTCTCTTACCATTTTTTCTTCTCTCTTCCTTCCTCTTTTCTTAAGTTCTCTCTCTTTCCACCAAGGTATCTCGTTTTGTCTTGATATCTTTTGTAATTTTAATTTTTTAAATTAATTATTTTATTTAAAATTAATTATTTATTTAAAATTAATTATTTTTTTAAAGGAGATTTTTTTAAATATTACTTAGTAATTTATTATTATTATGAGTGATATTATTATTCGCGACAAGATGCGTCGGCACGCGACTCGTTATCGCAGCGCAATCTGAAACCGCTGAATTGAAAGGAAGAATGGAGAATAAACCGAGTAATATTTATCATAATATACATTTATTGGTCATGTAATGCATAGTGTACAATATTATCTATTGCGCTAATAATTCACAATCTATAATCGAAGTTTTGTCAAAAATATCGCTCTCGCGCAAAGTTTTTATTGCAATATGTTTATCTGTGATACAATTCCGCCGTAAAAAGTTTATAAATTGTTTAAATTTTTCACTGACACCATATATATATATATATATATTCTCATAGAGCCAATAATATACATGTTCGACGCAATGTTCAAGTTCAAATAGAAAGAATACGGTTGACGGCTTCATGTACAAGCATGTATCGCGCAATGTAAACTTTACAATATTTGTATTTCGCATTTGAACAAGTTCTATAATTAGATCATGAATCGACAATGATGAAGGAGCAATTGATTGCACAAGCTGCTCGATATCCACACGTTTCTAGATGAGGATTTTCCACATTACATAAGGCAATAATATTTGATTGCCTCGATTATCACCAATACGTAATTCCACATAGGATACAGGTCCCACGATTGATTCCAATATTCAAATATTTATAAGCTGTGGATGTTAAGGCAAATCTTCCCAAAATACGAGATGTACAAGGTTCCGAAGATGATGAATTATGAGAAGATATACTGTAAGGAGAAGAATACATATAAGTAAGTTATTAATATATTAAAATATATAAAATGTATAAGAAAGATTTGTGGTAATGAAACTTACTGTTTTTTGTACGCCTCATTCTGTTGAGTCGAAGTGTAATAATTCACAGAGCTTCCTTTGTACATTTTTTCAAGAGCTGTTTCTTTTTATAGAGGTATAGACTGTCCGTCTTTCACAGAGCGATTAATGCAATAATGATTGTTGAAGTTCTTTTTAATTTGTATACCCCTCTATTCTTTTTTCGATGGTTTACTACGCGAGATGTGAAATATAACTCTCATTAAAATTGCAATTTTGCATTTTTGCATAAGCGCCGACGAATGGCAGCTGCGATGAGATTATACAGAATAAATCTACTTTAGGCACGTTTTCGACATCATTCGATATATGATGTAACTATAGACACTGCAACATTTGCAGTAATATTAGCGCCAATATATGGCTGCTACGATGAATTTCGCGTAAATATCTTTATCATGTCACAATGAGATCACCTCACGTATTAAAATTGCAAATTTGCAAATCCACATAGGTCAACGGTACGAAATATATATATTTTTTAAGAACAATTAATGTTTTTCGCAATGAAATCGGACGTGTTAAAATTACAAACTTGCAATTTCACGTAGGTTAATGGTATGAAATTTGATATTAAGAACAATGGGCAAGTCACAACGTGTCCTGCGATGAGATCATTGTGTTAAAAACGCAATTGTTGCATTTTCACATAAGTCATAAGAATAAAATTTTTATATCATTTGATACATTCTGAAATTAACATCGCGTAGGAGCAACGATGCGACAAGTATATCAAGTCGCTAGAAGGGCATGGTCGAATTAAACGCCCGCAATTATCAATTAGTATTAGGCAATCATTGGTCGCACGGATAGCGCGACTCGAAAGTTTGAAAGATTCGGTAAGTGTCGGTCCACAATAGATGATTTAACCTTTAAGAAGTAAGAAATTGACCAATTATAATCGAATATGAAAAGAATAATCGACTATGATTGGTCAATTTCTTACTTCTTAAAGATTAAATCACCTATTGTGGACTGACACTAACGATTCGTGACCGCAGGTGCTGGATACAGCGCAGATCTCAGATGGCGCGAGATTAATACGGCGTTTGAAAGCCGTGTTTTGACTGGTGCGGTCATTAATACGAAGCACATCGAACCTCGCCAATTTCTCGAGGATGCGAAGAACATTGTGTTTGAGCGTTTGCAAAATATCATGCAGAAACATAACAATATCAAGGTGAGTACAGTATTTAATGGTGAATTTGTTGCGAATAACAAACGTGCAAATAAAAGTGTCAACACGAGAAACTGTAAACTCTTTCGTTCGTCCAATTTACACGAGTGGTACGAGTTGCGCGTTATTGAGCCTACCTTGGCATCCCTAGAAGAATTTCAGGAACGCGATAGCGGGTGGGCATTGTCGCGTATACTCAATTTGACTGTTAATATAAACAAACACAATCCTCTGCACGCGGGATGTTACATTCAATTACCGCGGGAAATTATGATGAAGAGAGTGGTGATCAACGTACAGTCTACGGACAATGCGTGTTTTGCATGGTCAGTGGTCGCGGCTCTGTATCCAATTGAAAGAAACACAGAACGAGAATCCTCGTATCCACATTATACGTCGGTACTCAATTTTCAAAACATTGAGTTTCCGATGACGTTGGAACAAATTAAAAAGTTTGAATTTCTCAACAACATATCCATAAATGTATACTGCGAAAAGAAGAAAGAACTTTCGATCCTTCCGACACGTCTTACCAATATGAAGAAGGAAAAGCATGTCAACCTGCAATCTGCTGTACGTGCAGGATCCGCGGGACGATAACGCGGGACATTTCGTGTGGATCAAGAATCTGTCCCGCCTCATAGGCTCGCAACTCAACAAAAAAGAACACAGGAAATTTTTTTGTGACCGGTAAATATACATATTTTAATAAGTTGAGAAATATTTTATACTCGTTTAAAAAAAACTAAAATAATTATGTTTCTTGCAGATGTTTACACTATTTTAGCATGAGTGAAAAATTGGAGGCTCACATTATAGACTGTACAGAGATGAACGACTGTGTCAGATTACCGAGTGAGGACAACAAGTGGCTCAGATTCAACAATTATAACAGGAAAGAACGAGTTCCGTTTATTGTATACGCGGACTTAGAATGCACCCTGGAGAAGACGGAAAATGAACATCCGAAAACATCAAGCTATGCGTACCAGCACCATCGGGTATTTAGCATAGGATATTATGTACGCTGCTCGTACGATAACTCACTATCCACATATCAGTTTCGTCGCGATAAGGATTGCGTCGTGTGGTTTGCCGAGGAACTCAGAAGTTTAGCGCATCGCGTAAAAACTATTTTGTCCGCTAATGTCCCTATGGCAAATTTTACGCGAGAAGATTGGGAAAAATTTAATAACGCTACGTACTGTCACGTGTGCAAAAAACCGTTCGCCCCAGATGACATGCGGGTACGCGATCATTGCCATCTAACTGGTCGATTTAGAGGTCCCGCGCATTCAAATTGTAATTTAAATTACAAAGACTCGCATTGCATTCTCATAGTTTTTCACAATTTATCCGGCTATGACGCGCATTTTATCATTACGGAAATAGCTACTAGGCATATGAAGGACGAATAGAATTACTTCCGATAACAAAAGAAAAATATATTTCGTTTACAAAAAATGTCAAAGATACGGAAGACAAAAATGATCAAAAAAATTGTGTTAAATTACGATTTATTAATTCATTCAAATTTCTCAATACCAGTCTCGACAAACTGGCATCCTTCTTGAGTAAAGATAAGTTGAATATTGCAATACGAGTTTCAAAATTTATCGACACAAGATTTTAATTTACTGACGCGAAAAGGTATCTTTCCGTACGAGTACATTGACTGCGTTGAAAAGTTGGAGGAGTTATGTTTACCATCACGCGAATCATTTTACAGTTCATTGACAGGTGACATCGTGTCCGAGAGCGATTACGCGCACGCCGGCAACGTATGGCAGCGGTTCTCCATCCGAACGCTCGGCGAATACAGTGATTTATATCTCAAGACTGACGTCTTGTTGTTGGCTGATATCTTTGAAAATTTTCGTGATAATTGCATCGCGAGTTATGGACTCGATCCTGCGTACTATTATACCCTACCGGGTTTTACGTGGGACGCAATGTTGAAGCATACTCGCGTCAATTTCGAACTGCTCACCGACATCGACATGATCATGTTCATCGAACGCGGTATACGCGGTGGTCTAAGTCAATGTTCCAACCGATACGCGCGAGCTAACAACAAGTACACGCAGTCATACGATCCATTGAAACCATCGTCGTATCTTATATACTTTGACGTTAACAACTTGTATGGTTGGGCAATGTGTCAACCATTGCCTTACGCAAATTTTCGATGGATCGTCGACGTGTCCAATTTTAACGTAAACGCAATACCACTGGATTCGCCTATCGGTTACATTCTCGAGGTAGATTTAGAGTACCCATCTTCACGACGCGCATATTAACCTACCGTTTTGTTCAACGCGCGATAAACCACCCGGTAAGCGACAGGACAAACTCCTCGCAACCTTGTACGATAAGAAACATTATGTCATACATTATCACAACCTACAGCAATGTATTCGTCACGGTCTTCGCGTTATAAAAATACATCGCGTATTGCAATTTTCGCAATCTTCATGGCTCCGGGAGTATATCGAACTCAATACGAAATTTAGAATACTCGCTAAAAATGATTTCGAGAAAAATTTATATAAATTGATGAACAACGCGGTCTTTGGCAAAACCATGGAGAATGTGCGCAATCACGTCGACGTTAAACTTTTAACAAAATGGGAGGGAAGATATGGCGCGGAGGCAATGATCGCGAAACCAAATTTCCACAGTCGAAGCGTTTTTTCAGAGAACTTGATCGCGGTGAAGTTCGACAAATCTATGTAGGTATGTGCATCTTCGACATATCAAAGACATGTTTGTATGAATTTCATTATGATTACATGTCACCATTGTATGGCGAGAAATGTAAAGTAATGTACACGGATACCGATAGTTTAATTTATCACACCAAGTGCGACGACGTCTATGATATCATGAAACGTGATATTGAAAGATTCGACACGAGTGATTATGCGGTTGATAACGTATACGGTATTCCACTTGCTAATAAAAATACCAGGTTTGATGAAGGACGAAAACAATGGTGCAATTATGACTGAATTCGTAGGGTTTAGAGCAAAAATGTACGCCTTGCGTGTTGATGGAAAAAATGATACGAAAAAAGTGAAAGGCATCAAGAGTAACGTAGTAACAAAATCGATAACATTTGATGATTACACACAGTGTTTGCGAGACGAGACTGAAATAACACGACAGCAGTCTTGTATAAGATCAAAAATGCATAAAGTATATACGATATCCGAAACAAAAATTGCTCTAAGTCCGTACGATGATAAGCGATACATTGTACCCGACTCTACCGACACACTACCATGGGGACATTATAAAATATCGTTATAATACATATCTTATAAATAAAAACTCATTTATTTTGTATAATATATATTTATATATTGTAAATAAAAATTCATTTACTTCTATAATAAATTGTAATACATGTATTATATAAAGAAACTTGTATTAAATTTATTTTACAACACGTTACTTTTGTGTATTCATGAATTGTGCGAATTATCAAATCCCAACCATTTAACATAAACCTCGTTCCCCCTTTTGCCTAATACTTTTTCAACGAGATACACGTCGGGGTTTACAACGCGATGCAATTCGTATTCGTAGAATCCTCCAGCGATTGATTTTCCACATGAATCTTGCAATAGATACGTCACAGGATTAGTTTTCTGAACTTTGATGATCTTAAACACCTCCGTGATCCAATTTGGTGCATAACCTTTTTCAAATATTGTCTTGAATTTACTCACACGTACCAAATCGCCTACTTTGAATCGTGCGGGTGCAGCAATTTTTATGTGATTTTACACTGTGATCAAGAGTTTGTCTGCGATTGCGGGAGTAACATCGATGGGTCGCATACCGATAGTTCGATGCTTTCGCGTATTATACGCCGTGACGAGACGTGGTAATAAGTCGAGCCATCTATAATTGCCATTATGAGTAAACATCTTCCACATGTCATTTTTCAACGTGCGATTGAACCGTTCGACGATTGATGCTTTCATTACAGAATATGTCGAATAGTGATTAATATCGTGTCTCTTTATGACTTTTTGTACATTTGCATTATAAAATTCCTTTCCTCTTCCTTTCCTCGGTCTGCAAATTTTTCGGACATCTTCCATCGTCTCGAATTATCTTTTCGATCGCTCTTGCAACTTCGTCTCCACTCTTGGTCTTGAATGGTACGGCCCATACGTGCTTGCTCAGCACATCGATAATAGTGAGGATATACTGATAACCTTTGTTGAATCGCGTATAAGGTCGCATTTCGACTACATCTGCCTGCCATAGGTCATCGTACCCGCGTACTATGACACGTCTTCGTGGAAAATTTCTTCTCGCCGGAGCGTGCAGTTCCTCCACTAGCTACTGCTTCTCAGAATTTTTCTTCTTCTCGAACATCACGACACGCAAATAACACAAAATTTGGTGTATATTCTTATCTACGTACTCTTGGTGCGATGAGTAATCATTTGTCGAAGCTCGTTTAAAATAATCTGCACGTCCTTTTTGAACGCAATCAATTTCTTCTCGATTTCGTTCTGTCGATCCTTCAAAATTTGTACACTATGTTCCACATACCGTTTGTTTACAACGTCGCCATCATCTACCGGTAACGCTACACGTCGAATTTTGCGTGACTTTGCATCAAAGTCGGTTGCGACCACGCAAAGAGCGTTATCGCGCTAATTTCTTCACTAATCCACTCCATTGGTAGTATGGTTCCGCTCCGCTTCTTCCAAGTGATGTCCCAAACTTGTTGATTGGCATTTCGACATTGTTAAATGACTCATTTCCTTGACACGCGGACATTCAATTTATAATGAGACCAGCTTCAACAAGTTCCTCAATAATTGACTGTATCTCGTGTCGTGAGCGTTGTGTCCAGCTTGGCGCAAAGCCTCGAGTAATCGGAGACGTCTACAAGTTCATTTGGATCATCCCAATGCATGTAATCGATGGCATTATCGTTTAGTGTCATGACACGTGGTATACCTCTTCCGACTTTTAGAAGGGGTGCGATTACATATTTATATTTATATCCTTTATTACCCATAACTGGATTAAGCATATTATGATTACGTCTATGCGCGTTTGTCAGTAGCAAAATATCTTTGTATTTCTGTTTATCTTCTTCAGTGTACAATTCATCGTCAGGTACTTTTTTAAAAATTAACTCGTAAAGACCTTTCGTTCCCAAATATGCATCAATCGAAACGCTTATCACCAAGCATCAATCCACCGTTGGTGAAATAAACACCATAAACGTTATCTATATCCTTGTTTCCGGTTAAAACAGCTCCCACATGTACTTCTGTCCTAGTGGACCGAAATGATTTTGCAACGTTTCTAGACCTTCCGAGATTTGTAACTGACGTCGAACAGACATCACCAGTGACTCGTTGGTAGTTTCGAAAACATCTTCGACAGGTAAAATATTGTTCGAAGGCTGTTCATATGGTGTTGCATGATGTGTGACATTAATCGGAACAGAGGTCATCACTGATACGTTCGATAAAGCGTTTGATCGTTTTCGTGGAGTAGAAGTTATCAGTGAATTATCTAAATTTTGCGACCGTTTTCGTTTTGTCTCCCTTGTCACGTTAGACTCCATCTTATAGTTAGGTTCTTCACCGCCGATATTTTCAACAATTTGAATTAAAGGTTCGACAATCGGTTTAAACTGTCTTTCCAAAGCAATATCCTCTTCCATTTTACCCGTTTTTAAGGCGCGATATTTCTTGCGAATTGAATCGCTCGTTTTCGCAATCTGCTTTACTATCTTCTCGCGATCTCTAATCTCCTCGTTATTATCCATGTTCATAAACGTTGTCTAGTCGACATATCAATAACAACTAACAACATTATAGTATCGCAAAATCGTTAAATTCTTTTCTGTATCGTCCATTAGCAAGCGTGCTGTCTTTGTCTATCACTACGAAACCATATTTTTGTTGCCAACAACTGCGACACAATTCACAGAAATCCTCGTAGGACATGTCAGTGTTTACGTGATCGTTGTATACATGTTTTAGATTGGTATCATCTTGTTTAAATAGAATCAACAGATTTGCGTTGTCGCGTATAAGATGCTTGGGTATCTTTGCATACGTCTGACAGAGATAGAAGCAATCGACGTCAGCGTGATGGCCCATTGCAAAGTACTCTCTTACTGTATCTTGCTTGTCGCACGCCACGTCATCAAAGATAAAGATGGAATTCGGAAGCGCTTCGCTCGATGGAATGACGTCGCTATTATTGGAGAATGTAAAATAATCAATTTCTTCTATCGATGTTAATAAATTTTCCAAGTATCGATATTTCGGTTGCTGCAGCGATTTAGAATATATGTACACGTTTTCAAAGCGCACACTGTGTGGACTCTCTAGCAAACTTAATGTAGGAACATTTTTGACAAAAGGACCTATTGTGGTCATTGACTGCTCGCGACAAAACGAGTCCATCAAGAGCGCTACTGTAGATGTACGAATAGAATTTGATTGTAAAGAAAATGTACCGCCGAATACTACCGCTTATTGTCTCATCTTGCACGATCGCGTTATTGAGTATTGCCCATTATCCAATGTAGTGCGCAAGATTATGTAAACTGCAACGTTTGCAAATATCCCTTCTTTTTTAATATAAGAAAGGAATAAAAATCCGATGTATTTCGATGGACCATAGTCTCAAAGGAATTGTTTTTTCGTCATGATCGTTTCAACGTTTGCGGATCTGCAAGGATTCGTCGTCAGAAGGAAATTTGTCGTGAAGGAAATGGCTGTGTTGAGAAAGGGGACAATTCTCTCTCATATTTTTGCAAGTCCTATACCATAGCATCTCCTTACAAAATCCGACAAATCTTGCGCTTCCTGGTTGATTGCAAATCATCATGGCTTGCGATGGGAAGACGGAATGATTCCATATAGCATGGCGGAACGTTTGATTACAACAGCTGTGATTGATATAGAAGATGAAGCTCTCATATACGTTAAAGGATGTCAGAAGAAAGAATGGTTGACAAATATGCTCGATAGCGATGCGAGGGATGATGTCATCATCGAAACCTTGGATATTGATTATAAAGATTTAGAATCATTGAATAATCTAGATGTTAACAATACTTTTCGATGTGTAAAACATTCGAAAGATTGCGCGTTACAAAATGTATTTAAAATATTTAACTGGTGGTTACAACGCCAGAAAGAAAAATTTTAAAAATAAAAAATATTTAAACATTAATGTGTTGTATTCCTTTACCTTATCCATGTATATATTATAGTTTAGATGCTAAATATAAGTATAAATGCAAAAACTGCTAGCTTAACACAAATGATAGATACATACACATATATAACATATGAAATTGAGATATATAACATATGAAATTGAGATATATAAACGAAAGAGACCGAGACTTTTGTCAGTAATTGAGATGTATAAACGGAAGAGAGAACGAGACTTCTGAATCTATTGTTACAAATTAAAGATATTATGGCTGATAATAATGTTATATTAATTAACGATGAAGAAGTAATGGCAAATAATCAAAACGAAATCGAAGTGATAGATTTAGTGAATGAAGAAGTGATAGTAGCAAATCAAGAAGAAATTTAAGTGATTGATTTATGAAGATAAGATAATATTGAAGATGAAGATAATATTGAGGAGGTAGATGAAGATAATATTGAGGATGAAGTTATGGACATTGAAGATGAAAATAACGGTGATGATGATAATGTTGTTGATGACATTGATGATGATGATAGTGATGACGACGATGATGCAATGAATATTGATGAAGAAGTGCTCGAAGACTCTGATTATGACAGTGATGATATTGACTTTAATATGAGTTTCAAACATAAACTCTTGAATCAACGTGAAATTAATGCAGTAAATGAACTAAGAATGTACCGCGTTACATTTTACTATTCAGCAGGAAATTCTAGTTCGAGATTTTGTACAGAATGTTTTGTGAGAATTAGAGACTTGTATTCGCACATTAATGTTCTTCGTATACATGAAATTGACTCTTTTGGCACAATGGAAGGACTATTTTGTACCGAGTGTAGAACTCCGCTATATCAAATAATGTTGTGTGATATGTGTTCTATATGTGTAAATTAAAACTATAGAGCACATAAATGCTACATATAAATTATAAAGGTACGTATGAATATTTATTTTAAATTTACAATAATTTTTTAAATTTTAAATAACTTCTTTGTTTTTATTTGTTATAGTCAGTGAAAAAAGAAGACATTAACATAAATCTCGCGATGTCAACCCGTTTCTAAAAGATAAGAAAGATGCAAAGCGTATCAGGTATCAGCGGCAAGACGAAGGAGTCCTTAACCGTCAGTAGACGTTCAGACTCGATTCATCAAGTATTAAGTGCAAGTTCTACTGACTGAATACTAAGTGCGTGCAAGTAACTTATAAGGTAAATATTATAAAAGAAAAAAATTTAAGTGAGTTAAATAAAATATAATATTAATTGTGAAATAAAATCAAAAGATGAAACCGCCAACGAGCTAAGAAAGCGTGAAAGCAGTAGACGGAGTCATTCCGGAGGAGTATCCGGAAACTTACGAGCCACTTCTGCTGGGAACATGCGTAAAAGCTATAAACTCTGCCAGTGTCATCTACAGAGAAGATGACGCTCTTTTTCGAAGGATATGCGAAGACTGCTTTCATGCAGAAGTGCAAGACTTTAATCGTGTTCGAGTAGCAATAACAAACTGGCACACATTATGTAAAGTAGTGCCAGAAAATTATGAATTAAAAAGAAAATGTTTTATTTCATAAACTTTTAATGGAATATAATATAGCTTCAGATTGTCGCGAGTGTATTAAAGAGTTTATAATTAATAATGAAAAATATTATTGGTTAGATGAGATAGATATATTACAAGACGAAGAAAATTAAATTTAAGTTACTAAATAATATTTTATAATATTTTTTACATTTTATATTTTATATGTTATATTTTAAAATTTCAGTATTTTAGAATTTATTTTCTAACATATTGTATATGTTGTATTCCATGACATTACATTCTTAAATTAATGTTTTTTTTATATTTCGTTATGTTTCGTTATTTATGTTTAATAAAATATATTTCATTGACCTACGTAAAATTGCAAGTTTGTAATTTTTAACACGTGTCCGATAAAATGATCTTACCGTTTTAAAGATATATATTTCATATCGTCGATCTATGTGGAATATTTTCGCATGTGATATCTAATTTCGGAGTGTATCAAATGATATATAAAGTAGATAAAAAAATAAATAATATCAACCATAAAATTAAGAACAAAACTTCGATTATAGATTGTGAATTATTAGCGTACGCAATAGATAATATTGTACACTATGCATTATATGACCAATAAATGTATATTATGATAAATATTACTCGGTTTATTTTCCATTCTTCCTTTCAATTCAGCGGTTTCAGGTTGCGCTGCGATAACGAGTCGCGTGCCGACGCATCTTGTCGCGAATAATAATATTACTCATAATAATAATAATAAATTAATAATATAACTAAGTATATTTAAAAAAATCTCCTTTAAAAAAATAATTAATTTTAAATAAATAATTAATTTTAAATAAAATAATTAATTTAAAAAATTACAATTACAAAAGATCTGATCAAGACAAAACGAGATACCTTGGTGGAAAGAGAGAGAACTTAAGAAAAGAGGAAGGAAGAGAGAAGAAAAAATGGTAAGAGAGAGAACATGATGACAGCGGCGGCGCCGGCGGCGGCGGACCCCGCTGATCCCTCGCTTCGCGGACCCCGCGCCATATTCCACCTCCTCGCCCCGCGGACCCCGCGCCTAGTGATGCATTTCCCGCCTCCCTTGTCTCGCGGACTCCGCATCCATCGCTTATGGAATGCCCCGCGTCGCGGAACCCCTCTGCCCCTCTACCTCCCCTCGGAGCTCTCGAGTTAAAACCGGCCTTATATAGCTACTAACGATGTTATATTTATATTTATATGTTATGTTATATAACAATATATAAAAGTAATTTTACAAATTATATAAGTTTTATTAATTTACAGTGTCGTAAGATATTACAAGTATTTTTTCATTTTTGGCCTTGTCAATATAATCAACTTCCAATTTTTACATTAACAATTGACGTATAATACGTTGTTATGATGATCAAATTATATGAAAAGACTTCTATTATTATGTGATTTTTATAATAATAGTTAATAAGAAAATGAATAATAACCTGACCTACTGCTGACCTATTGGCAAATACAAATGCAAATACAATAATAAAATACATAGCAAGATACGATCATTCAGCTTTATGCGTATTTGTAATTGCAAAGAGAGAAATATTTAAAAATGGTATTCGCATGTTCTATCATTTGTACATCACAATTCTAAACATTTTATCATATTCTTAACAATTGTAAACATGCATAATGTTGAACAATTATATCTCTCCACCTTACACTTGCCATAGATCAGACAGATACGCGTTTATTTGATAATTTTTAGTTATTAATTTCTCGTAAATTATTATAAAAATTGTAAAATGTTAGAAAACTTTTATTTAGTTTAGTTATAAATCTAAACATTGAGTTAATAGTTATAAAACATTTTATATACAGGATGGACCATTTAAAGTGTGATGAATTTTTATCTCAGAAACAAAGTAATACAGAACAAAAGCATTTAGACAAAAGTTATTTGGTTTCGAGGGAGACATACAATAGTATTTTTAATTTATCATTTCATGGATGTTTTCAAGATTATTTGAAGGTCAATTTTAATTTCTTAAATGGAAACCTGTTATTTTTATCACGCAATATTATTTTATGTAAAAAAAGAAGTAACTTTTATAGTGGACGTGACGGGGTTTGATCTCTTTTGTTTTGATTTTGTTTTGTTTTTTGTTTTATTTTTATTTTTTGTTTTTTTTTTGTTTTTTTGTTTTTTTTCCTTGTTGTTTTTTTTTAAGTATTTAAAGAAGATACTCAAAGTGATGTCTGGCTGACTTATTAAAAGATATAATCCGAAGAATAATTAAAGCAATATCGGAAGTATTAACAAGAATAAATCTGTGCAAAACAAAATCAAACTTGAAAACTAAGTTTCAGTGCCCATATGAGGCGGATTTATTTAACGAATGGCAAGCCAGCCAGACATCATTTTGAGTATCTTCTTTAAATACTCTAAAAAACAACAACAAAAAAACAAGAAAACAAAAAAAACAAAACAAAACAAAAGGGACCCGTTAAACCCCGTTATGTCCACGTCGTTGAACCTGGATAACGTTAATAATGGTGATATATCATTTTGTTAAATATCTTCGAAAATAAGATCCGAATAAAAAAGTATTCTTCTCTATTTTACAAAAGATGCTTCCTTTTCTACGCAAAATAATATCGCGTGATAAAAATAACAGGTTTTCAGAAATCAAAGTTCAAATAATCTTGAAAACGTCCATGAAATGACGAATTAAAAATATTATCGTATGTCTCCCTTGAAACCAAATAACTTTTGTCTAAACGTTTTTATTCTATGCTTTGTTTCTGAGATAAAAAATTCGTCACGCTTTAATGGTCCACCCTGTATACAGGGTTTTGAAAAGTTTTGAAACGATCGAATATCTCGAAAACAAAATATTTTTGAGAAAAATGTTTAAAAAAAAATTGCAAGGTTCAAAAAGATCTATTTACTGATCTTATCAGTTTAACCTTGGGTGGCGTTGATAAAGTCATATAGAGGTCAACTTTGTTTTTTTAAATGGAGACTTTTATTTTTTACATATTCTTGTAGTTGCCTCGAGAACTCTTCAAAATATTATAATATAGTATTTTTTTAACAAGTACTTTCTGAATTACGAGGTTTGAATTTGATATGCAATTTGACATAAAGTATAATATATCTCGTAAACTCATTTTTTGACGACTTTATCTTAATACTTTTATACACAGAATAATGAGATAAATCAATTGATATAAAAAAAAAAATACATAGTTGTGTAAAAGTTTAAAAGGAAGGGATTTGGCCCTGACTGTTTTGTTTTTGAAGATTGAGTTGTTGCCACTAATGCGAATGGGACAATGTATTGTGAGAACAAAAGTGGCGGATGCTATTTGCGCAATTGATAAATAAAGTTTTAGTTTAAAATTTAGAGTGAGTCATAGAAAGGCTACTCCTTACAATTGTTTCTCAAAACAAAAGATACGTCGTTGCATATTGCAAATCACCGTTTCGTTTTTTTTATTTTAACAGTAACTCTGTATTCTCTTGATACCAATTGATTTTCTTATTATTCTATGCATAAAAGTATTGAAATATAGTATCCAAAAAATGAATAATTTACGAGATATTTTATACTTTATGTTAAATTGAATATCAAATTCAAGCCTCATAATTCAGAAAGTAATCACTAAAAAAATACTTTATTACACTTTATGATAACCTTTATATTGGGTTGTCGAAAAAGTCAACGTATTTTTTCTATGTTTTTCAAAGGTCATTTATTTATATAAAGAACAAAGATCAATCAATGATATATTGCCCGTTTTGTTCGATAACTTTTTGCCATCTTTTAGTAAGTTTCATAATTCCTTGTTCATAGAAGGACCTGTCTTTATCGGCGAAAAACTGAATAAAGTGCTGATTTACAGTCTCATCTGAATTAAACATTATATCATGCAAGGAGTTTTGAAGAGAGCGAAACAAGTGGAAATCTGACGGCGCAAGGTCAGGCGAGTATGATGGTGTGGTAACACATCCCATCCGAGTTCCAATAATTTTTGACGGGTGATCAAACTTGTGTGTGATCTCGCGTTGTCGTGATGGAACACAACTCCTTTACGATTAACGAGCTCTGGACGTTTCTGGATGATGGATTCGTTCAAACTATCTAATTGCCAACAGTATATTCGAATTGATTGTTTGATTCCTTGGGAGGAGCTCGAAAAACATGACACCTTTAAAATCCCATCACACTGAGAGCATAACCTTCCTCTGATTAATGTTTGCTTTTGATAAGGCGAATCATCACGTCGGGACCAAAACCGTTTGCGCATCATATTGTTATAAACAATCCATTTCTCATCACCAGTTATCAGTCACTTCAAAAAAGGATCATTTTCTTCACGTTTAATGAGCATATCGCAAATGTTTATACGTGCCGTCAAATGAATTTCTTTGAGTTCATGAGGAACCCAAATATCGAGCTTGCTTACGTATCTCAGCTTCTTCAGGTGATCGTGAACACTTGAATGATAGATGTTCAATGTTTCTGCAATCTCTCGTGTCATGTAACGTGAGTTTGACTCGACCAATACCTTTATTTTGTCGTCATCAACTTCGGTAGGCCTCCCTGACCGAGGAGCATCGTTGAGGTCAAAATCACCAGCACGGAATTTCGTGAACCATCGTTGGCACTGATATTCTTGTAGAGCATTGTCACCGTAAATTTTACACAACTTTTTACAAGCTTGACGCGCGTTCTTCCCTTTACGGAAGTAAAATAGTAATGTATGGCGAAAATGCATAGTTTTTCTTCCATTTTCAACTTGTTATAAAATCTCCAAAACTCAACCAAATCGCTCAATTTTTTTTTAGAATGAAGCTAGAACTGTCATCTGTCAAATGACATAGCAATAACATAGATGCGAATGACTCTAGTATTTCCAAAAATGAACTAGCGTCATTTGTTACAAAAATACGTCACGACTTTTCCGACAATGGATCTTTTAGACTTTACAACTTTCGTCTGAAACGTTTTTTTCAAAAATGCTTTGTTTTCGAAATATTCGACCGTTTTCAGAATTTTTCATAAATCCTATACAATACACGCGCGCGCGCGCGTGCACAGATGCACGTACGCACACACAACAGGCACAGAGTATTCAATAATAACTGTCGCTTCTTGTCGAAGATTAGAGTGATTTTAAAAATCCTATATGATTTAAAAATTTTCGCAGTAATTAAAAAGTTATATATTAATTTGTATAAATGCTTGACTGTACAGATGAATAAGCATTTGCGCGTAAAAATAACTCAACATTACGTTCATAGTTGCTAGATGTGTGGCAAGATATTTGGAGATATGGTCTATAAATGATAGAGAGAACATCTATTTATAATGCACTCTATAAAAAAACTGTTATAAAATTATACTTACAAGGGAAACACTAGGTGACTGGTCGGGGTATTTTGATGTGCTTTATTCAGGCTGTTCTTGAGCGAAAAAAAAACGATACGTGTCCGGCCGTTCTTCCAATGACCCATAGTTTCGGAGAAATTGATTTTTAAAAAATAAGTTTAGTCGGCCGATATATGAGCGGGACGCTTTATATATTTAATCATCATGCTATTGAGCAAGAGCACAGGCGATAAGGCTTTATACGACGTAGATTGTGTGTTCAAATCCTGTCACGTATATATATTTTTTTTTATTAAAAATTAGTTCGTATTTGTAATTATTTATTATTTGTAATTATTTTGTTACTGTAGATGTTTAAAAAAATTATTTATTTAATTATATCTGTATATTTTTTGTAAATAAAGTTTTTAGATAGTTATTGTAATAATTTGAAAAATCTCTATAAAGAAATATTAATATCTTTAAGTTTAATTTTAATTTAATGTTATTAATTTTAATTACTTTTTAATTGTAATAAAATTTCATAAATTTACAAATAAATAATTAAATACTCCTATATGAAATAATTACTATTACCATCATTGTCATCATCATTGTTATTCATATGGACGCAAATAAATAAGAATGTAATAAAGACCGTTATAATTTCTGATGAAATTGATGATTAGGAATAAAAGTGGAAAGTTCCAAGTTTTCTGAAAGAGCAAGAATTATTGAAAAAAAATTGCGGAATATGTGGCAGACATAATCCGTGATTTCCATTTCGAAGAAGAAGAAGAATTACTTTTGACGGATGAATGCATTCCACTAGAGGGTATTGACTAATTCTAATTCTAATATTTCATTCAACGGTTCATTATATAGACAATTAGTGAATTATTGCCAAAAAGAATAATTTCTTATTTGATATTTATTTGTAATGTATTACAAATTATTATACAAACTATTAATTTTGATAAATGAATAGATTACAGTTATTTGTTAAAAAAAAGTTAAAATTAAAAATTAAATTCGTTTTTCAATAATTAATGAAATATATATTTTATATTAATTATATTATTGATTCCACTACTATTATATTTGCGAGTGATTATTGAATATACGTACAAACACCTTGAGAATTATTTCATTAATTATGTAATTTTAGTAAATTACAATAATTGATATTTATAAAATAATTAAATTATTTTCTATTCTTTTTTATTCACAATCTGAAGTGCACGAAATAAGTTCTTCAAGTTCTTCACAAAAGTCATTGAATGTTACCATCTTTTCAAACGAGGAATCCGACGATTCGTATGAAATACCAAAAAAGTTAAAGAAAAATTATATACCAATTGATCAGAAAATTAAAATATTAAATTTGGTCAAAGAACATTCAAAATGGACCCTAAAATCAATTCACCGACATGGAGGTACATGTCTGAAACGCATGAGTGATTTAAATTTGTGGAAAGCTGAAATCGAAAAAGGTGGAGGCATAATGGAAAAATTTGATATAATTAATAAGTGGACTTTTGACCGTTTCTGCGAAGCAAGAGAGAAAAAACAACTCGTAACAACAAGAACATTACAACAATGGGCTTCAGCTGCAGCGGTGTAATATCGCTCTCAACATTTTAACTTTACCGCATCACAATGTAGGTGGATAGATTTAAAAAGGAACATAGCATTCGACAGCGTAAAGTCACGTATATTAAATCTGAAAGAACAATGGATGTTTTAACAATATTAAAAGAAGCCGAAAAATTCCAGAAGAGGATTGCAAAAATAATAACAAAATTTAATCATCATTTTGTAATCAATATTGACTAAACCGGGTGCGAATATAGGTTTAATGTGCAGAGAACTTTGTCTGTGAAAGCAGAAAAATCAACGGAAATTTTTCTTGGAGATTTTAATAAGGTTACTCACAGCTATACCGCCCAGTATGCAATAACAGCTGCAGGAGAACTTCTTCCAAAAGTTTTTCTCTGTATGCAGGAAGTACAATTAATTTTGGACCACGTGTTCACACTGCAATGCAAACATTAATGAAAGTGTATGGAAATGTTTTTGTGACTGTCTCCAAATCGGATAAATTGACGAAGAATTTATTCAATACCTTCGTGCACGAAATCATCAAACCTTACTGTAAAGACAATAATTTTTTGTTAATTTTGGATTCCTGGGGCGGGCAGACAGATACTGTCATTTTAATATTGCTTTCACCGATGACGACGGTAATTGCTCATCTACGATAGAAGTGATTCCTCTTCACTACACTCCATACTGTCAACCATGCGATATTTATTTTTTTTGCCAAGTAAAAAATTTTATTAAAAAAATTCAAAATTCCCAAGAAATTTTACAAGAACGTAAAGAACTGTCGACGCGAGAAGATGCCATCAAAATCCATTCGATAATTCATCATCAATTGTTATCTCCAATTTTCGCATCAATGATAAAAAATGCGGTTTTCATCAAAATTGATCCATGAAAAAGAATATTTTCATAATGTTAATCAAATCTGCTTTCCTCAAGATATTAGAAAAAGTAATTGTGTCTGCAGCAAAATTTCATTTATTAGGTGTTCACGATGTAATAAATATTTATGTTTTTTTTTTGTTTCTACGATCTGTATCATCCCGCACAATGTTCATCTACAAACACATAACTTTTTCTTTTATTCATAATAATAAATCGATTAATATTAATCAAAATTAAAGAGACTATAAACGTATTGACACATAAGTGACTTATTTATTCCTAATCAATTTCATCAGAAATTATAATAGTCTTAATTACATTCTTATTTATGCGTCTATATGAATAACAACGATGATGACAATGATGGTAATAATAATTATTTCATACAGGAGTATTTAATTATTTATTTGTAAATTTATAAAATTTTGTTACAATCAAAAAGTAACTAAAATTAATAACATTAAATTAAAATTAAACTTATAAAGATATTAATATTTCTTTATAGAGATTTTTCAAATTATTACAATAACTATCTAAAAACTTTATTTACAAAAAATATACAAATATAATTAAATAAATAATTTTTTTAAACATCTACAGTAACAAAATAATTACAAATAATAAATAATTACAAATACAAACTAATTTTTAATAAAAAAAAAAATACATACGTGACAGGATTTGAACACACGATCTACGTACAAAGCCAACGCCTGTGCTACTGCTACTTTTGTTCAATAGTGATGATTAAATATATAAAGCGTCCCGTCCATATATCGGCCGACTAAACTTATTTTTTAAAAATCAATTTCTCCGAAACTATGGGCCATTGGCAAAAACGGCCGGACACGTATCATTTTTTTTCGCTCAAGAACGGCCTGAATAAAGCGCATCAAAATACCCCGACCTGGTGTTCTCCTTGTTAGCAATTATTAGTTAGAAGAGAGCAAAAAGAGAGAAAGAGAGGAGAGGGGAGTGGAATTGGTTATGTCAAAATTATTTTTTTAGAAAAAACATAAAAAAATGGTTAAGTAGACGCACTTTTGTAGAAAAAAGCTCCAACTTTTAATCGTTAATAAAATCTAATTATTTTATGTATGCCCGTATATGAGTGTACCTTCATATTATAATTATATGTATGTGATATTATGTATGTAAAATTTGCACGCGCGCGTGCGTGCGTGATGTATTTCATCGAAACAGTATTCTCATCATGTTTTTTTATTCACTTCACAGAAATCTTATTTATGTTTATTATCTTATTATGTCTTAAATGTCATACTGCTATCTCAACGTTGCCGACACTCATAATATTAATTTTATGTTAATTTAACAGTAAGTTGTATTATTTTTTTAAATTATTTTAATAATTTTACGTTTTAAATTTGTTAAATTTGTATCTAGACACAACAGACAAAAATTCCACATTTTTCATTATGCATACGTAAATAATTTAAATGAAAACTTACCAACTTCTCTTGCCGATCTCTCTTCCATGACTGACATAATTGCGTCCTTACATGTTATTAATTCATAATTAGTTCACCCCGATTAACTTGATATGTAATCATCTGTAAAATAAAATCACATTCATAAGTAAACATAAAGCAACATCGAATAAACTATCATTTTTTCATTTAATATAGGTTATAAACGTATAAATAAATAAAAATTATCTTGAGTAGAAATATTATATTATAGCTTATTCATATTATAAACGTGTCTCTAACAAGAATATCTTATCAGCACAGAAACAAAATTTATTGCTGCTTCACTTCCATAAATACTGATAACATTATCGATAGCCTTGTAGGACAAAACAATCGCATGATAAACATCGCATGATAAACGAACTAGAAATATCGCATGATAAACGATCTAGAATAATAAAATAAAGATCTGAAGTTAATTATTTCAAATAAGCATAACACACATAATGATAATAAAAATATTATATTCAGAGATAATTTTTATACGCGGATATACAAACCGATGTAATGGTATCGATTAATCATCGTCGATCTGAATCACTAGTAGATTGTATGCATCCATCAAGAGTGTTTAATTCTGACCGTCATATTGCAACAATATCCATCAATGTGTCATCGGCTGGTTAGGTTGACATTGATAAGAGAACTCAACAAAACGCGATAAAATTTATTTTAGATTATTTAACGTTTAGCACATATTTTTTGAGAAAAATGTAAGCATTTCCAAAAAAATATTCCACGCAAAAGTTATAAGATTTCAAGAGTGTGTGTGTGTGTGTGTGTGTGTGTGTGTGTGTGTGTGTGTGTGTGTGTGTGTGTGTGTGTGTGTGTGTGTGTGTGTGTGTGTGTGTGTGTGTGTGTGTGTGTGTGTGTGTGTGTGTGTGTGTGTGTGTGTGTGTGTGTGCGCGTGTGCACGCGTTCGTGCGTGTGTGTATGATTATGATGTGATTCATTTGCCATTATTAAATCTTTTTATAGTCGTAATTCTTTAAAACGAAATTATATATTTTTCATTATATAATATATATTACATAACAAAAAATGTATAATTTTGTTTTAAAGAATTACGACCATAAAAAGTTTTATAATTGCTAGGTAACTATATATATATATATATATATATATATATATATATATATATATATATATATATATATATATATATAGTTACCTAGCAATTATAAATCAAATCATAAATACATATGTAGATACAGTAAGATGTATAAACAATACATAAAATTGTTGTAATATATTATGGTCATTTTTTTATATCATGTATTTATACATAATTTCTATGCCTTGCAGTTTAGGACATTCTTCTTTTTATGTATATCTATTACTTTTATATTACATAGTGCATATGTTATAATATATAAAATATTCTTATAGTCATTTCTTATATTTTTATTTCTTATAATTTGAACTGAATTTTTGTTTCAATTAATTGTAATTTTGTAATACAATTAATTTAATTTTGTATTATATTGTTGTATATTATTACTTATTATTTTTATATTATATAGTGTATATGTAATAACATATAAAATCCTCATGGTCATTTTTTTATACTTTTATTTCTTATAATTTGAACTTTAGTTCAAATTATATGTTATTTTATATGTTATTACAGAATTTATTCTGTTTCAATAAATTGTAAGTTTTGTAATTCAGTTAATTCAATTTTGTAATTAATTTAATTCTGAATTATAGTTTAAGATTGACAAGTACAACAATCATACAAATACGAATTACTATTTTGTATAATTTTAATCGAATCTCTGAATATATCTGTTATCTAAGTTAGTTGACAGATAATTAAAATGTTATTTTAAGAGAAAATTTAGTTCTTAAAATATTAAATTTAAGTTTACGATTTTTTATTAATATTTTTTTCTTCATGTTTAAGTATTTTCAATCGTTAATTAATAATTTCTCAAATTATTTTATTATCTATTTTTATTAAGCTTTGTAACTACAATATTAGATTCTCCGAGATTTCAAATGATAAAGAAATTGATCAATTTTATCGTTAATTGAAACTATTGAAACTATTGAGCATCAAATATAAAGTTGCTATATTAATTTACGTAAGTTTCTATTTTTAAAACGTGCTTATAATGATAATTGCGCGTTGTTTATGTCATCCTATTTTTTATTTTATGTATAATGAATGATAATGTTAAAATGAGACGAAATAACGCGCTAACATCGTTATATGCAAAAATGTACGTTGTTAATTTAAAAGAGAGAGAAAGTAAGATTAAAGTATTATTATTTTTTTAAGTTAATTTATTTTTTAATTTATTTTTTATTTTTAATTATTTTTTAATTTATTTATTTTTTAATTTATTTTTTTTAATTAAATTAATTTATACACGTAATAATTATAGGATATTGCTAAGATCGATTAAATTTTGATACCTACTATTAGATACTTGAACATTATGATAGATAAGTTCTCTAAAAAGAAATCAATAACGGACTTTACTTCCTTAAAAAATTTAGAGGCAAAATTTTAATAGGTTAATCCTTGGAACAAAGAATATCCAAAATGACACATTTAATGAACAAAACAAATCAGTGAGTATTGAATAATTTTTCATTATGATTGATATCTATACTTAGCTTCATAAAAAAAATGTAGGCAAGAACCAATCATAAAAAATCACCAATCTGCTTTGTTTGAATGTATGTCTGAGCATTGAATGCTCAGACATTGTGTCTGTAATTTATGTTTGTATTTGTTTTCTTTAAGTATATGAGACTCAAAAATAAATAAATAAAGTATAAAAATTATCATTTTTTACAAACTAAATATTAAATGTAAAAAGTAAAAAGAATTAAAAAATATTATAAAATATATTTTTTAATCTGATTAATTTGAATATTAAATTTTTTTTACTGCTATATTTTATTATTGAATATGTTCATTATTATTCGTTAATAATTTGATATTAATAATATAAAAATATATTAATTGCGTATCTAATATATTTTAATTATATGTATATTCAAAATTTGAAAAGCAAAAATTCTAAAATATAATACACTAAGATAGTCTAAAATTGATTAATTTTATTCTGTTCTAACTAAGTAAGTTTTCTATTATAATGAATTTTATTAAACATGATAAGCTTGCTAATAAATACATAATTACTATATTGTTGTAATAAAATATTTATCAAAATATTTTAACATAAGATAATCGAAATTCATAAAAATTAATAATTTTTTGATATTGAGAATTGGTATAAATCAATTGGTATAAAAAACATGTCATTTTGTCTTTTCAAGGAAAGTAAAAAAGTTTTTAGTGACGGAAAGTTAATAAATTTTATAGGCATAGAATCATTGTTGTTGATCATTGTTATAGGCATAGAAATGAATTAAATATGAATCCTTTTATTTATTATTTATAATATTAATATAATATTAATATAATAAAAGCTATTGTCAAAGCATTGAGCGCTTTTTTTTATAAAATGCAAAAGAAGACAATTCTACTTTTTTCAAAAGAAGACAATTTCCTGTGAAATTAGCATTTATTATACAATGAATATTAATAAATCGCAAAGGACACGTTTTTAAAAGAATTGCAGTAGATCTTCGTAAGGGTATTTTTAATCACGGACAATTGTACATTGCATTATCACGAATACGTTCTTGGGATTCATTGAAAGTTTGAGTAATAATAATTTGGGTAATAATAATTTGTTTAATTAAGTAAAAAATTATGTTTACAAAAAAATAATTAATAATAAAAAGAAGGACATAGAGAAAGACATATTGGTAATGATGATAGTAGTGGTGATAATGACGATAGTGATAATAATGATGATGATGACAATGATGATGAAGATAAGGAGAAAAGAGATGGGAAAAAAGGAAGGAACTGTAGAGGAAGAGAAAGAAGAAAGAAAAGGGGAAAAGGAATGACTGAGAGGAAGAAAGTGAGAGCGAGGAAGGTAGATAAAAGAAGAGGAATGAAGGGGAGGAACGAAAAGAAAAATTGCCGTTATTGTTGTTGTTTTCCGCGCTGCTCTTTGGCTGGTCGATGCTGGCGGTCGAGATCGCGATAATTTCACGGTAATGATAATCAATGACAGCTCGTGTCATAACGAGTTAGATTTGTGTATGAGGTTATGAGTATAATTTATATAAACGTTTTTGAATGATCATTTGATTAAAAAGGAAAGAATCGTCTGGAAAAGGTGAAATGTCTTAATTAGAATGTCTTTGCTGAGACATTTTCAAGATTGTTTTAGATAAGTTAAATGTTTTTTACGTCATTACTTATTATTTTATTATAGGGATCAATACTTTGTGTCATATTTCATTTTTAGTTGGCAGTGTTTTAACGCTATTAGAAACATGTCGGGGAACATTATACATTGAATTTTATGTAATATGGTAAATAAGGAGAGTGAAGAATCGCACAAGTATTCTTTTGATGGAAATGTATCTTGGCAAGAGATTGGAAATGTATTAGGTGTACAAAAAAGTTCTGAGCTTTAGATTTCATACAACCGAAATAACAATTTAAATTTTATATATCTTCCCGCCCTTTTGCGGTTTTCAAGCGTTGATATTTGGTCTTTTAAAATGCCATACGGTTTGGCGTTTGATGCACATAACCTCAAAAATCAGTAGTGTTCACGATGGCAATAATAAAAGACCATATTCGATTTTCCATCCACTTCGCGTTTCATCTGAAGAAAAATGCTGCTGAAGCCACTGCAATGATTTGTGCTGCATATGGAGAGAACGCTGTAAGTCATATTACATGTAAAAGATGGTATCAAAAATTTCGCCAAGGAGATTTCAGTCTTGAAGATGAACCGCGTGCTGGACGCCCTCAAAAGATTGAAACGAATTGCAAGCACTGCTGGATATAAACTCTGCGCAAACTGAAAAGGAGCTTGCAGAACAGCTTAGCGTTACGCAGCAAACCATTTCCGTACGTTTACATATGATGGGAAAGGTTCAGAAGGAAGGCAGATGGGTTCCGCATGAATTGTCCGAAGACAACAAAAATCGTCGGCGTGACACTGCACTCACTTTGCTTTCAAAATTCCAGAAAAAAGATTTTCTGCACAAAATCATTACAGGCGATGAAAAGTGGATTCTTTATGATAACCCTAAACGTAGAAAATCATGGGTTGACCCTGGTCAACCTTCGACATCGACGCCAAAGCTCAATATCTACGCCAAGAAGGTTTTGCTCTGTATCTGGTGGGATTGGAAAGGTGTGTTGTATTATGAGTTGTTACAACCGGGTGAAACAATCACAGCAGACCGCTACCAACACACAATTGACCAATTTGAGCGATGCATTAGAAGAAAAGAAGCCATTTACTGGCCAAGGATGTCGTAAAGTGATCTTGCTTCATGACAATGCTCTGACCACATGTTGCGAAAGCGACTCAGGACCATCTTTGCGTTAGGCTGGGAACTTCTCCTGCACGCGACGTATAGCCCAGACATGGCGCCTTTCGATTATTATCTATTCCGGTCGCTGCAGCATCATTTGGCTGATACACATTTCGTGAGATTTGAAGAGATACGAAAATGCATTGATGACTTTATTGCTTCGAAGCCGATGAGCTTCTATCGTCAAGGAATTCGCAAGCTACCCGAAAGATGGCAAAAGGTCGTTGATGCAAACGGGGAATATTTCGCTGGTTAATATTTTTTTGTTTTTGAATAAAGATTGAATTTTACAAAAAAAAGCTCAGAACTTTTTTGTACACCTAATATATTGAGATTTTATTTTCAATCAGTTTTTCCCAAAAAAATAAAAATATATATGTATATGTATATATATGTATATGTATATACATAAATAAATATACATAAATTTACTCGTATATATACATAAATATACATAAATATATATACATATTTGACATATATTAAAAGTACAATTTATACATTTTTTTAATATTAAATAATTAAATTTTATTAAAATAAAATAATAATAAAATAATAATATATAATAATAATAATAAATTAATAATAAAAATAATAATATATAATAATAATATAATAAAAATATAATAATATAATAATAATTAATAATAATTAAAATTAAAGTAATAAAATTATTATTAAAAATAAATAACATATGTAACTATTATCTTTTATAAAAAATAACTAAATATTTCTCGTATTAATTGATTCATCCCATATTATTCTTGGCATAAAAATAAAATATTTTTATTATAAAATAGTTTATAACAAAAATATATTAAATACTTAATGCTAAATATTTATTATTAAATTTATTATAAAATGTTTAATTTATACATAATATTATTATTTAAATGTACAAACTAAATATTAAATGTAAAAAATTAAAAGGAAATAAAAATTATTATAAAATTTAATCTAGAAAAAGAAAGAGTATTGCAGGATTTATGGTAAGTTTAAATTCTCAATTATCAAATTTATTTTTAAACAAATTATGTCTGGTATTCCTAATCAATTTTTATATTTAAGATTTTAACCAATAAGATGAGTGTAAGCTTATTTAAGACGATCTTAGATAGAAGAATAGATTACATGAATGAGTTTTTTAATTTATCGATTTATCAATCGCGTAACTTTGTTTGCTCCATAACAATTGCATTTGCACATAATGCAAATGATTGATAAATAAAAAAACTCACCTTATATGTATATATATATATATATATATATATATACTATATTTGACGAAAAAATACTTGTTTCTATGTTAGGCTCAAAACTTTTCAGACTACCCTCGTATATATATATATATATATATATATATATATATATATATATATATATATATATACGAGGGTAGTCTGAAAAGTTTTGAGCCTAACATAGAAACAAGTATTTTTTCGTCAAATATAGTTTTATTTTTCAACATAATCTCCTTTTAAGTCGATACACTTTTCCCATCGATACTCTAACCTCTTTAACCCTTCCAAATAGTAGTTGGCGTCTTGCTCCGCAAAATAGACGTTTACGTATGCGATGACCTCCTCGTTCGATGAAAATCTCTGTCCTCCAAGCAAAACTTTAAGTTTAGGAAACAGGAAAAAGTCGCTGGGGGCCAGATCTGGTGAATACCAGATCTGGTGGGTGGTCAACCAATTCGAAGTGCAGTTCGTGAATTTTGGCCATGACGACCGCCGAAGTATGAGCAGGTGCATTGTCTTGATGGAACAGCACTTTCTTCTTCTTCAAATGCGGCCGTTTTTTTGCAATTTCTGCCTTCAGCTTATCAAGTAATACGCTCCCGTTATTGTTTTAAGATAGTCGATACACACAATTCCGTGACTATCCCAAAAAACAGTCGCCATTATCTTCCCAGCTGATGGAACCGTCTTCACCTTTTTCGGAGCAGATTCACCCTTTGCAGTCCACTGCAGTTCTTTTATCTCTGGAGTGTAATGGTGGATCCAAGTTTCATTTACAGTTATGACGCAAAAAATCTGACTCGCTTCGCTTGAACCACTCCAACAGGGCCTTGGAAATGTTCATTCGAATTCGTTTTTGGTCCAAAGTGAGCAAGCGCGGCACCCAACGCGCGGATAGCTTGCGCATATCCAATTCTTCAGTCAATATATGACAAACGTGTTCTTTCGATATGCCCATAGCCTCTGCTATTTCTCTAATCTTGATTCGACGATCGTCCGATACCATTTGGTGAACATTTTCGATGTTATCAGCGGTGGTCGCAGTTTTTGGCCGTCCCGAACGCTCATCATCAGCCAAGCTGGTACGACGTTTAAATTCAGCTGCCTATCTTTTTACGGTGGCAAATGATGGGGCAGAGTCCCCGTAAATAGCGTCCAACTCGATTTTAATTTGTGCAAGCGTATTGCCTTTTAAATGTAAGAATTTAATCACGGCACGATATTCAATTTTTTCCATTTTTACAAAAACACTGACATCGACTGACACAAACGACTGTCAAACAACAACTGAGCGTCCAAAATGGCTGAAATTTTCACAAAAGTCTTTCAAAGCATATACTATTGTACTAGAATGGTTTTGACGAGTAACGTCATCTTCATGTTAAGGCTCAAAACTTTTCAGACTACCCTCGTATATAGTTACCTAGCAATAAAACAAGTCGTAAATACATATTTGTATTTAGCAACATAATAACAGTTAGACATATAGCACATTCAAAAAACAACTATGTGAAAGAAATAAAAAATAATAAGAATATTATAATAAGAAATTAAGTAATTATAATAATATTATAACTAATTAATACTATAAGAAATTTAAAAAAAATAAGAAACATGTCTAAAAAAACGTTAAAAGTAAAGCAAGATAAGCGCATGTAAATATAACTATATAAAGGTTACAATTTTTTAATACACTTATTTCCGTAATATAATATTTTAAAAATACTATAAAAATTATGTTATTAATTTTCCTTGTATATATCCATCATTCATTTTCTCTAATTGAAATGAAATATTATATACATGTATTCATGTATATGTATATGTATGTGTATACATAGATGCGTGCGCGCGCGTGCATGGGGGTGTGTGAGGGGGAAGGGGGGATCCGTGTATGCGCGTGTGCGTGCCACTATTTGAATCTTTAACAAATGATCATCTCATATCGCAGATATTCCATTTAATATAAAGAAGATACAGCATATTCGTTATTAATAAATTGAATGACCATTTAGAGAAAAATAAAATAATAATAAATAAAAATAAATATTAATTTATAATATTCTAATCAAAATAATAATTATGACAATGATTAAATATTCGTGGAAGGCGCGCGCATAGCGCTCGCTGCGTGCTAATTCCATAATAAAAAATGAAACACTCGAAGTTTGTCATCGGAGTGTATCAAAGGGAATGTATCGAAGGGTATTGTTGCCATTTTTTCGTGCTGCTGATTGGCCGATCGATGCTGGCGGTCGAGATCGCAGCGAGTTTGACTGCAGCGCGGTAATGATAGTCGGTGACAGCTCGTGTCATGACGGGTCAGTTGCGTGCTCGGGATTAGTTACGGGTATCATTTATATAATTGAAGAGAAGTAGAAGAGCGAATAACCTTAGGAAAAAGGTTGAAAGTGTTTTTTATTAATCATTTGATTTAAATAGAAAGAATCGTCTGGAAGAAGATCTTACTTTGGATATTTTTGAGATTGTTTCAGATAAATATTAAATATTTTTTATGTCTATTATTAATATTTTATTATAAAGGATCATTACTTTGTGTTATATTTTATTTTTAGTTAGTGGTGTTCGTTTCAACGCTATTAAAGTTGATAATGATATGTTTGGAGTAGAAACATGTTGGAGAATATTGTACATTGAATTTAACTTAATATGTAAGAAGAATGAAGAATTGTTTCATATAGTAAATTAAGCAATCTCAAATTATGAAGAATTAAACCGAATTGGATTTCTTATGGTTCGTATTATTTACTTAATAGTATTTACTTAATAATAGTATAGTTACGAAAATTTTTCAATACAGATTTTTCAAACACAGAACTTGAAAGTTTATTTTATATAAATTCATCAAATATTATAATTTACTCGATTAAAAGTAAAAATCTTTGCCAGTAATGCATTTCATTTCATAGATTGTCGAAATTTTTTAATAAAATAAATTTCCAGTATCCTTTTTTTTATCGCTACAAATATTATATTAATATTATATTATAGTGTTGTGGCCGAGCGGTGGTCTGCTCACTTTTGGCCCTCGAGTAATGAGAAGATCGTTCCTTGCCAACGCGCTGTTGTTTATGATTATTGATTGATTGATTAGGGATTAGGGATTCGTGCGGGATGGTTTTGAGAGGAGACGTGCGAGCGGATTGTGAGCGCGAAATTGTATCACGTACAGTGTAATTAATCGTGCTCATTAAAGTTCCTTTTTTATAAACGGCCTCTATTTATTTATGCGTGTCGCGTGAGTGACCGCCGCGGAAGCGGCGCAACATTTTTGGGGGCTCGTCCGGGATAGCGAACAATAGACATCGCGTCGGGAAGTGTTAAAAGATCAATTGAAAACGATGAGGCACGAAGATCTTCCGTAAGGAGAACAAGTCGCGTGGCGAAGAAAAGGATTTGCACGCGCATGCCGAAGAAAGACGAGATGTCGAGTTTGGAAACTGTTCTCCGCTCTACGCAGGAGGAACTCCGTCTTCTTCGAGAGGAGTGAGCGGCGACTGGATGTCAGCGTTAAATGCCAGGCTAGTTATTAAATACCAGTTATTAATTTCTTTTCGTTTTTACAAAATAAATTCTGTTTTTCTTTAAATTCGCATTTGCACGGTATTGAGTAAAAGAAAATGCTTTTATACGTTGACTTTTTTTCGGCACGGTTTGATTCGTCGGACGGATGCGCATACGTTTATCAAGTTTGGCACGGACTTCGATGTCTCGGTTTTAGATAGGAGAGAAATCAAGTAAATAGGGAGTTAAATAATCTTCGAAGTTTTTCCGAGTATCCGGAAAATCGTGTCTGTTAAATGAGACTCGTTTAGATGTATAAATTCTGTTTCGGCAAGGCGTTCTAGATTGGATTGTGGTTTTCATCGGAGTCTGTAGGGAAGTTGATTGTTCTTTCCGTCCGTAGAAGGGAAAATGAATTTTGAAAATATTTAAAAATTTTGAAAATATTTAAAAAATAGATACTTGTTTTCATTTTTGTTTAAGTTTGCTGTTGAATTGGCGTCTATGGCGGGAGATCTTCTTTTCCGAAGCCCGAACATCTGGCTGAATAATAATTCTAAGAAGTCTGTCTCACCCTTGGTTTTTTTGAATCGTGGTTTTTCCGAGGGACTTAGGGCGAATGCCGAGGCAGGGACTTGGAGAGTCTTTAAAGACGTTGGGTCCATAGTAAATATCCCCCCCCCCTTTCTTGTCCGAAAAAATCAAGAAAGAAACGCACAAATTCTCAAAATTCAAGATTCAAGAAAGAAGCACTCAAGACTCAAGAACAAGATTCAAAAAAGAAAGAAGAAATCAAGAAAGAAGTGGGAACGAATCTCTGCAGCGATTCAATACTTCCAGGAGGGTGTAAGATTGGGACCAGGAGTATGGCGTCCGGTAACCTGTAGCAGCAGCTCAGGGTAGGACAGGAAGCCGTCTGGTTCCCAAGGATCTTTATCAAGAAAGAGAAGGAGGCCGCTTTCTGCAGAATAGTTCCTGAAGAGAATTGAAACGACAATTTTATGGAGGAGGGGGCAGTGTTGTGGCATAGCGATGGTCCGCTCGCTTTTGGCCCCCGAGTAATGTTGAGAAGATCGTTCCTTGCCAACGCACCGTTGTTTATGATTATTGATTGATTGATTAGGGAGAATCATGCGGGACGGTTTTGAGAGGAGACGCACGAGCGGATTGCGAGCGCGAAATTGTATCACGAACAGTGTAATTAATTGTGCTCATTAAAGTTCCTTCTTTATAAACGGCCTCTATTTATTTACGCGTGTCGCGTGAGTGTTGTGCGAGTGACCGCCGCGGAAGCGCGACAATATTATATATTATTATTATTATTATATATTATATTATATTATATTACATTCTTCTTTTTAGTTCAACTATGCTTCATAATATATATAAAACATATGTAAAACTTCATCTTTTTTCTTTCTTTGTATTGTACAGGATATTATTGGCATCGATGTTCGTGTGGAACGAAAAAAAGGATATATTTTAATCGGAAGTATTTCTCATGTTGTGATTTTTCACAATAAATTTCTTGAAAATTTTTAATTATAGCAATATCATTAGATACAAATTATTAATTATTTATTAAGTTTGAAAAATATATTCTGTCTTTGGCCTATTACATTGCAAATCCGTTAAAAATAACAGCATATTATTGAAGATGAGAAAGAGTAAAATTAAGAGAGGAAATAGTAGTCTTATATATGCAGATGGTATAGTATTACTAATCGAGGATTTAAAAAAAAAAGAGAAGTATATTGCTAAGGAAAAAAGTTATTTAAATGTAAAAAGATTAGTGTTATTCATGGGTAATAATATAATATTCTCATCCTTTCTTTTTTATTGTTTCTCATCGTATTTTATTTTTCATTTTTATCATCTTGCAACTTTTATAAAATTGAAAGATAATCTCAAATTTTATGAAAAGGAAGAAAGATAGAAAAAAGTAAATTGAGGATAGAAATAAACTATGTGTGATATATACGGATAGAAATTAACTGTACGGTAAAAGTGTATAAATATTTCGCGTTGCGACCAGGCGAGTTTAGTTGACTTGTAAAATTTCCAGTTAATTTTGTGCTTTTTCGATAAATAAATAATACAAATGTAAAAGTACGAACGATCTCTTATGATATATATCATGTGGGTAATCAGATTAATATTTCGTGCGCATGCGCGCACGTATTAAAAGGATAATGAAAATAAATAAAGAAGGAATGTATAATATAGAAATAAAAACAGCACGGACAGTTGAAAAAAATAAGAAGTAATAATATATTGTGTATATATTCTTGCATTTATATATTCTTGCATTTTGTCTTTGTATATATGTATATGTTCTTTAGTTTAGCATTGTTGATTGATCGATGTTTGATTCGATGGAGAGACTTTGATCATTACATCGATGGCTAATAACAACATTGCGAAGAAGTACAGAATTAAAAGGAAAGGAAATAAAAAGAGAGAAGCATAATAAAAAAGGAAAAACGGCAACGGAAAGGAATAAGATATACATACGTATACATATCAGAAAGTCTCAATAATTTACGAGGTATTTTATATTTTTTTTCGGCATATTCTGATATGAAATATAAAATATTTCGTAAGCTATTCCTTTCGTAGCTTAATATTTTTATGCACGGAGCAAAATCAATTGGTGTTAAAAAATGTCGTTTTCAAAAAAGTTAAGCAATTTATAACTACATACTTTTTTTGAAAAGCAATTATACATTTTCTTTATACTAATTGATTCATTTCATTATTCTTGACATATACGTAAACTCTTTTGTATAGAAAGGTTACTGATTTATATTTTTAGAAAGTAAATAATAACTAGCTAAATAGCGCGCGCAAAACGCGCATCTGTGTGGTGTCCATGCGTATTTGATCGACGTGTCTAATCGATGCTGATTGTCGAGTTCTTGTCAAGTTTCGCGGTGACAGTTGGCATCGTAAAAAGGCGAGTTTAGTTGTGAGTTGTAAAACTTCCAGTAGATTTTGTGCTTTTCTGATAAATAAATAATACAGATGTAAAAGTGCGAATGATCTCTTATGATATATATTGTAGGTAATCAGATTAATATTT
The DNA here is from genome assembly GCA_024349325.1 of Pogonomyrmex californicus. NCBI lineage: Eukaryota > Metazoa > Arthropoda > Insecta > Hymenoptera > Formicidae > Pogonomyrmex > Pogonomyrmex californicus. The sequence continues at coordinate 1,688,263 of JAECZD010000022.1, forward strand.
CGTGCGCATGTGCACACGAATGTTAAAAGGATAATAAAAATAAATAAAGAAGAAATGTATAGAAATAAAAACAGCACGGACAATTTAAGAAGTAAGTTTAAAGAAATAAGAAATAATAATAATGTATTATGTATATATTTTTGCATTTATATCCTTATATTTATGTTTTTTAGTTTAGCATCATTGAATGATGAAAATTTGTCGTATTGATGTAAAACGTTTTTTACAAAGTATAATATATCATTCTATGCGTACTTTCGCTTGCTAATATTTGACATCTTTATTCATATTAAATGTTACACATATATTATATATATGTGTATAGGAGTATAATGACATATAAAAGAAATAAAAACTACTCAACGTTCACATATACATACGTTCGTGTTTATATTAGAATATTTCGGAAAGATTATATGTATATATACAGGCTTAAATAGAATATTCAATATTCTTCTGAATAAAACAGAGAAAAATAAATATTTATAAAGAAAAATTGACTTGAAAATAATATCTGAATAAATAAAAAAAATAGCTATTTGAAAAATGTTTTGAATTAATTATGAACGTATTATAAATAGTCAAACTTTATATCCTCTATTAAAATTGTTTAATGAATATTCTAGGAAGGGTATACGCCCTTCTAAATTATAAAAACAATGATAAGATATCAATTTAAATGAATAAATTTGTCATCTATGATCTTATTATTTTAAATATATATCAATTTAGATTATTGCTTATTTTTTACGTAGCAAGCGCTCTTTCTCATTATTTATCTTTTAGTTATTGCGATGAATATCACATGCCTCAGTGATCGAATGCTTAAGACACTCATACAGAAAGTGAGTGATCCAAGTTCTATTCCTGATTGGGATAACATTTTTCGCAATGAGAATTTCGTTGAATGGAGAATTATTGATTTTCAAACTTAATTATCGATTTATTAGAAAATGAATTCAGGTATTATTTTGAGTGGGCTGCGCGCAAATAATATTATAACAACACGTAGTTCGTGATATAAAGCACTTATTATTATTTATTTATTATTACTTATTATATTTATATATATTATTTATTATATTATTTAATATAATACTATTATACTGTTACACTATAATATTTTAATATAATAAAAAATAAAAAAAATAAATATAATTAAATAATATTAATAATTACATAACTACATAAAAATAAAATGGAATAAAATTAAAAATAAGAATTAAAAGTGTTTTATATGACAATATTCAATGATAATAATAATTTATTAAAATTGTTTACAATAATTATAATACATAGCAACAATAAAACATAATTAAATACATAACTATATTTAATAATATAAATTATTTAATAATATTTTTGAATAATTAATTAATAATAATTTATTTTCTTATAATTTTTTTTCTTATTTTCTTCTTTGTGTATTTTTTTGTTTTTTTTTTTGTATCTTTATATGCTTCACACTCATCTTTTAACTGAATATGTTTTTTATTCTACACACACAAAAACATATATTTTTTGATATTTAAAATATTTTATCTCTGAACATATATTTTTACTTTATTTAGATATTTATTTTTCATTTAAATATTTATTATTCAAATTAACTTATTACATAGAAAATATATATAAATTTCTAAATTTCTATTTACTTGTGAGGGACTTTCGTTTTCATCACTTTTTCTTCTTTTTGGAATTTTTTACTCCTTTTAGTAGAGAAGGTAATGCCATGTACCTTTCAATTTTATGTATATCCTCAATTGAATTTATTATTAGATATGGAGAATCTATAGTTAAATTAGTAAAAATACATTATTGTATAAAATTATAAATATGTTTTGATTACAAATGTAAATATTATTATCATTTATATTTATGTTTATGTTTATGTTTTTATGTTTTTTTACTACAATATTTTTTTATGTATAGTATATATTATATACGTGGCGCACGACTACTAAATATAAAGATACACACGCTTATGCACACAACTCGTATAGCGATTTTTTGTGTACGATATAGGATTGTGCACGAATTTCTGCGTTTTATATGTATATACCTGTAAAATTCATCTTTCCTGTAATTTCTATTTTATCTCTTTTTTGTATTCTCTTCTCATAATAATCATCTTCCATAAAATTAATGATATGAATTTCAATCTTATATGTTCCTTCTGTCACTGATCCACATCCAATCTCTTTATTAAGTTTATTATTGTAAGGAAAGCCCTCAGGGGCGTCAGCAAGTTTAAATCTTTTATTTTTCCCGCGCAGTAGCGCGCAATGCGGCATATTTTGATATTAACGCCTATCAAAAGTTGAAAGATCACGTGATGTATTGCGATTGGTTAAAAAAGGGCGAAGAAGAGAGAGTAACAGGGGTACGAAAAAGAGTGAGTCGTCCGTTGATCGTGAAATAAAGAAGTAGTAAAGAAGAAGAGGTGTGTGTGATTAAATGTGCCTTTTTCCCTTTGCCATCTTGCGCAACTTGATAATAAGCTATCGATTGCTACGACCAGAGTTAGAAGATTGTCCTTTGACTCTCCCGAGAGTTCACGGTAAATTTGATTTTTAGCACTTGCATTCTTACATTATTATGTTAACGTATAGCGAATCTACACTTCCAGTCACTCCATGCTGGGGTGTCCCAGCGCCCTCTTTAATCCCTGTCTCTCGATAAGCTCTACGCTCCGCTCTTATTACTTATTCTATTAGCGACACGCGTATCTACATCTTATTCTTTTTTGGTTTCTTATGGCGCGCTGCCCTTTTTGTGTGTGTATGTCCCTCGCGTTCTTTTACTGTGTACCTTAGTTTTAATAAACGCATATAGCCTGTTCCTGAAATTATACTCTCGCCTCTTGCTTTGCATTGGCCTTTTTATCCTGTCCGTCCTAACAGGTTATGGATTCAGACCGCGAAGAAGACGTACGGGTATTTTAGTAACATGCATATCGAAGGTTATACAATCGAAATTCAGTTCGAGACGAATTCCACAATAAAAATCGAAACCTTAAACAAAGAGAACTTGGACACATGGAAATTGCAGATGCAAGCCTTACTGATTAAAAAACGATGCCTGGGCATATGTTAGTGGAGAGATTTCGAAACCTACTCTCATCGACGGAAATGCGAGCTCACGGAAATAGATAAGAAACGACACTAAAGCTAAATCTGATATTATTCTGTCCATAAGCCCAGAAGTTGAAATTAGTCAAAGGCTGCGACACGCGAGCTGTGGCTGAAAACTGGAAGCCACCTATCAATCCAAAGGACCAGCACGAAAGACACTCTTGAAACAGCTCACGTTACAATATATAGAAGAAAGTGAGGATATTCACGTTCGAAGATTTTTTGATGCTGTAGATAAACTTGGCGAAATGGACATAACGTCGACATAAATCAAGATTTGCTGGCGATCATGCTGTTGTACAACCGGTTGCCACCGAGCTACGAAAACTTCCGATATGCGATAGAGTTCCGCGATGAACTGCCGTCACCGGAGGCGCTATGCATTAAAATCATCGAGGAGAGTGACGCGCGGAAAGGCGACGAACAGATTAAAACTCAAGACGCCATGATCGCGAATAGAAATAATGTAAAATGTCGGAAGAAGAAAACGATAAAAGACGATAAATCCAACGTCAAGGAAGAATTCAAATTCCAGTGTCATCGATGTCGAAAGTATGGCCATAAGGCGATCGATTGTAGACAGAGACGTGGAAGAGTCACAGTCTGCGAAGAAGGCGGAAGATATCAGCTTATACACCAGATTCGAGTCGTCGAACAATCATCACGCCATGCGCACGAACGAATCGAGCAATAACACCAAATAGTGTCTAGACAGCGATGCGACATCGCATATGTGCAGAGAATTAAATAAATTTACGACTACAGAAACTGAGGACTACGAATAATTAAATCTGGCAAATAATGCGTCGACGCAAATCGTGACTAGGGGACCGTACACTTCGCGACAGAGGTACGTGGCAAAACAATGAATATTCACTTGATGAACGCTCTACAGATCTTCAAACAAATCTCATATCCGTCGCCAAAATCACGGATAACGACTACCAAATAGTGTGTTCAGTAAATCTGGCACGGAAGTGATTGATAGGAAGGGAAACATGAAACTAACGGCGGATCGGATCGGTGATCTCCTTTACGTTCATGAAAATTCGTTCGAACATTGTAAAACAATTACGTGTAAATCTACTCCCTCTTCGGAGACATCGGAAATGCTGATGGCATCGTCGCCTGGGACACATTAATTTCAAGGATCTTCTCGATGCACAGCGTAATAAGGCCATACTTGGAATCAACATCAGACGGCCCGAAAGTACAGGGCAATACCTGCAATCATGATAAGATGATAAGATCGCCATTTCCACAAAGGGCAATTCGGGAAACAAAAATGTTAGAAATTATATACTCCGACGTGTGTGATCCGATGAGATCCTATGTCAAATGGAAAGGCTAAGTATTTTGTAACCTTCATTGACGACAGCACGAAATGGTGCGAGATCCACTTCCTAAAATCTAAAGATGAGGTGTTTATCTTTTGTAGGGAATTTAAGCAATACGTTGAGAATCAAAAGGACAATAGAGTAAAGTGTCTATAATCCGATAACGGAGGCGAGTACACTAGCAATGAATTTGAAAGGTACTTGAAGGAGCACGGAATTGCTAGAAAACTGTCTATCCCTCAACCCTGAACAGAATGGCGTCGCGGAAAGAAAGAACCGCACTATATTGGACGCCACAAGGTGCCTGTTGCTTCAATCCGGTTTACCTCGAGGTTCTAAGCAGAAACGGTAAACATCGCAAACTTATATTAGAAACAGATGTCCAACAAAAAGCCTGAACGGAATGACGCCCTATAAGGCTTGGACAGGTAACAAACCGGACGTCAGTTCCGAGAATTCGGCTGTGAAGTCCTATGCCTGAATCACGATCCCACCAAAGGAAAATTTGCATCTCGAGTCAAGCAGGGCATCTTTCTGAGCTATGCTGATCAATCCAAGGGTTACCGAATTTGGCTTCCTGAGGAATGAAAAGTAATATCACGTGACGTGAAGTTTTTAGAAGATCAGTACGATAAGTTGAGAAGAGTAGATACAACTGCCATCGAAATCTCGTCTGAGGAAAAGCATATAAAGCTTGGAAAAACTGAAATTGACTTGACGTCGAATGAAGTAATAAATTGTCGCCAGAATTGTAGCCTACCTTCGACGATGATAATCGGAACGCGGATTACTTGGGAGACGAAGATGCCTCCGAAGTCAGATGAAGGAGAACCAATTGAAGTGTCGATGATTCCGAAAAGAGGTCCCGGAGGAATCTCTTTCAGAATTCTCCAAACTGGACTTAAAGGAAGACCGCATAAGCTACATCATGAACCTCGTGACTCTGCGAACGCGATGGAAAAGCATTACGCTTTTCTGTCGGAAGGGACTTTGAAGCAAGCAATGTCCGATCCGCACTCAGGAATGGATGCAAGCAATGGCGTCGGAAGTCAGATCCATAATTCGGAACAACACGTGAAAGATCGTTCCGCGTCCTTTAAATTGCGATGTCATTGAAAGTCGCATAGTCCTGAGAAATAAATTTCACGCTGATAGATCCATCGAAAGGAAGAAAGCACGCATCGTCGCTCAAGGTTTCTCACAATGCCCAGGGATACATTTTGATCAGACTTTTGCTCCTGTAGCCCGAATGAGTTCCATACGACTGATGGTTGCCCTGGCTGCTCGTTATGCGATGGACATTCAACAACTGGATGTAACAACTGCATATCTGAACGGAATCATCGATGAAGAGATATACATGTCTCCTCCGAAGATGTTAGACGAGTTTCTGAAGTCGATTATCGAGTCGGAAGCAAACAACAGCACCCTGAGCGTCTAGGCTAAACGGATGCTTAAAGAACTTTAAGCTGATGAGAGTCTGCTTATTAAAAAAAATCCCTTTACGGTCTTTATCAAGCGGATAAGTGCTGATACAACAAACTAGATAAGACATTGCGAAGGCTCGGGGCAACTCCCTATCACGCCGATCCATGTATGTATTATATCGGACATGGAGAAAACTTAATAATGATCGTCGTTTATGTCGACGACATACTAATAGTCTCTCGTGATTCCAGTGTTATGGATAGGTTGAAAAGGAAACTATCACGAAAGTTCGAAGTTAAGGATCTCGGAAGCGTCAGTTGCTGTTTGGAAATTCAATTTAGACGAGACGGCAATAAGATAATCATGCAGCAGAGAGGATATATTGAGGACATCTTAAGACGTTTCAGAATGACCGATTCGAAGCTTGTCTGCATCCGGATTGACCTAAACGTGAAGCTGACTATGCCCAACGACGATGAGGCCCCTGACTCTGATGTGCAAGCACTACCTTATCGTGAGTTGATAGGAGCCCCACATATTTGGCTGTTTCCACAAAGCCGGATCGCTTTCGCGGTCAGTTCCTTGAGCCAGTTCTGCAATTCATATGAGGATCCACTGTACCGCAGCTAAACGCGTGTTACCTAAGAGGCACAACAAATCTAGAGTTAATCTTTGAGGCGGACTTGAGTCCGCTCAAGGAGTTTGTCGACGCAGATGAAACGCAGAGGAAATAGTACGATTGACAGGTGGTTCTTCACGGGATACACATTCGTCTTGAGCAGGGGCTTCGTGCTGTGGGAGGCCAAAAAACAACGTACGGTGGTGCTTTCTTCCATCGAGGCGGAGTACATGGGCCCTTCCGAGGCTGCAAAAGAGGCAATTCATCTGCGGAGTTTTTTAATGGAACTGGGTTTACACGATCTGACCGATATCACCGTCTTCAACGATAATCTGAGCGCAAAAAGACTCACGGACAATTCTATGTTCCACTCAAGGAGTAAACATATCGATTTGAGACACCACTTTGTACGAGACGCTATTCAGTGCAGGACATTTCTGAATTGAGTATCTATTCACTGGAGATATGATCGCCGACGTGTTGACCAAGAGCTTGTCTGGACCGAAGTACACGAAATGCATCGGGGCCATCGGGTTAACAGTTATCTCTGAAGCCAACGAACTGGAGTGCAATTCGAGGGGGAGTATTAACATATAGCGAATCTACACTTCCAGTTACTCCATACTGGAGCGCCCTCTTTAATCCCTGTCTCTCGGTTAGCTCTACGCACCGCTCTTATTATTTCTCTATTAGCGACACGCATATCTACATCTTATTTTTTTTTTTGTTTCTTATGGCGCGCTGCCCTTTTTGTGTATGTATTCCTCGCACTATCTTATTGTGTATCTTAGCTTTAATAAACGTATACAGCCTGTTCCTGAAATTATATTCTCGCTTCTTTGCATCGATCTATCCTGTCCGTCCTAACATATTATGCACACTATTAAAATTAGTTTTGACGTATCCTTTTATCATTAGAAAATGTATATATAAATGTATATATAAATGTATATATTATAAAGAACGTATAACTAAGATTATTGTATTAAAATATTATTTAATTTAATAACAGTAAATAATATAATCATGTAAAATTTACTGATGAGGTTGGATGTATTGAACACATCGCTTAATTTAACTAAGTCAGGTTTTTATTGAGAAAATGTTTGTGATAAATATTTTCCAAATGTGGAAATTACTGTATTTTTTAATATTTGTAATTCGAACAGAATTTCCATTATTGTATTGAACAATTTTGGGAGCTCTGGCTTGAATTTCCAAATATATAATTTATTAATAGAAGTAGAAATAAAATTAATAAAATTACAGTTTTTATTTTAATTTTAATTAATTTTAATTATAATTTCTTCTATAAAATTTACAATTATTATTTATTAAATTGTTTAAAATTATTTAAAATTAATGTTTGTAATAAGTGATAATCAAGAATTAATGTTTATAATTAAGAACATAATTTAAAATTAGTTTTTTTAAAAAGATTATATTATAAATATATGTATTATAAATATTTTTTTATTATAAGATTGTAATATTATAAATATATTATAGAAATATTGTTGTATGCAATATTATAAGCAATATTGTTATAATATAACTGTAATAATTTAAATTTGTATGTATTTTATTAATATATAAAATAAAGTAACTTACATGATTTGCGTATATATATTTTTCTATTAAATCAACATTTTCGTTCCATGCTACAACTTGAATACGTTTTCCACTGTTATTATTTATTATTTAGAATTTGAAAAATTTGGTTATTGTTGCCAACAAAGCGTGGAGATTCAATACGGTCTATGTAGCCAATAATTTCTCTACATGATAAATAATACATTCAGCAGAAAATTAGAAAAAAAGAATGAAGTGAATAAATTGAGAAAAAAGTTAGATGCTTTTAAAAAAGCTAGATGTTTAACAATATAGAAAAAAAGATTATTTGATAAGATTAAGGCAAATATGTTCTTATATATAAACAAAAATATTATAATATTCTTTTTAAAAATTTTCTTGATTGAATTTAAAATGATACAAGTATTACTTTTGCTTAAAAATGTTCTATATGAAAATTATATTTTCATTTATATATCTATAAGAATATCTATATTTGCAGCAAGACACATTCAATCAAATCAAAATTAAAATTTCTCTAAGAAAATTATAATTTTTTTGAAAAATTAATAAATAACAATAGTTAAAGTCTTTTAAATATGAAAATAAATCAAGAGTACAAACGAAGAAATATTTGAATTAAAGCTAGATATCAATACTAAACATATTTTAATATTAATGTTTAAATATTAACGTAACAAAAATTTATCAATGCAAATGTTTTAACCTTCAATATCATCATCTTCAGTGCAAAAACAATTAAACAATAAAAACAAACTAAATAAAATAAAGTAAATAAAATATTTCTGATACATATAAAATTTAATTAATAAAAATTCAAAGCCGTACAATTATTCAAGAGAGAAAATTTATAAATGAAAAGGGATTCACGATATTTTGTCTTCGATTGAGTTGATAAAATTGTTTTTAAGAGTTAGATCAGATATAATCATACAAAAATATATTTAATAAACAAAAAAGATGGGAATAACAAAATTAATAACTCATCGTAAAAGATAAAATTAATATACAATAATAAATAACAAAAATTATAACGAATTCAATATACGAGGGTCGTTCGATAAGTCAGATAAATTTTTGCAAGAGTTTGTGCCACGATGAACTGCGTAGTATATGGCCAAAAAGTAACACTATTCAAACTGCTTCATACCAAAGTTTCAGCCAAAAACGACGCTTAGTTTACATTGGGGGTTTACATTACTTAGTTTACATTATACACATTCCAAATAAGAAGAGAGGGTGTGCGTCACGGCGGGGCCCGACCACGAACCAGTCGTGAAAACTCGTAATTATTTTGCGAAAAAATACTACCTCAGCCAGAAATCGAATCTGGATCTCCTGCTTACCGGGCAGGCATCTTATCCCTTCGACTACCGAGGCATGTGATGATATTTATTGCAAAATAACGTATTTAAAATAACACGTCAACAATACAATGATACATATATATACGTATATTACAATATACATATATACATGTATTCTTTCGAATCCCCACGACCAGTACTCCAGAGAGATGATGGTCCTATTCTTTCGATGGATCGGACTGCAACGGCGACACCCTCCAACGCCATTGGCAAATATACAAATAATCTTTTCTCTAGAGCATAACAGGAGAGATTGCATGGCTCGAGCCCCCGAATAAGAAGGGAGGGTGTTACATGTGGCAGACGTTGAAAGTGAGCATGGCAGCAGTTATCATAAAAATGGAGAAAGACGAATTCCGTGCAGTGATTAAACATTTTTATTTAAAGAAGTGGACGGTTGCGCAGATTAAAGCCGAATTGGACGAAGTTCACGGGGACTCTGCACCAGCGTTGAAGACCGTTTATTTTTGGATTAATGAATTCAAAAGAGGCCGGACATCAATCAAGATGAAACGCGCCTCGGACGTCCAATTGAAGTCACTACGCCAGAAATGATTGAAAAAATTCATCGTATCGTCATGGAAGATCTTTCTATTCCTAAACCTCAAGATCTGGCTCGGGGGAAAGAAATTTTCGTCCGATGAGGAGGTCATCACTGCTGTGAATGCGTATTTTGAAGACCTCGAGACTTCCTACTTTTCTGAAAGGATCAAAAAATTGGAACACCACTGGACTAAGTGTGTAGAGCTCCAAGGAGACTACGTCGAAAAGTGAAAAAGAATTTTCCGGAAAATAGGTGATTTTATTGCTTTTTTACTTGACTTATCGAACCCTCGTAATAACTGTGAAGCAGATACTTGATGATGGAGTGAAGATAACTAATTGGAAGTAAAACATCTTAGGAGTTGTTATCATGAGATTTGACATTGATATGAATATGAAAATGAGGATACGTTATGTGCGTTTATACGGTCGAGTATGTATCTACGTGTGTTTGTGCGTATATGTGTGCGTACGTGTTTGCTTGTGTGTTGTATGCGTATGTGCGTACGTGTATGGATACGTATGAAAGTATGTATGCGTGTGTACTTATACGAGTGTGAGTGCGTGTGTTTGCCTACGTGCTTACATGCATGTATAAGCGCATGTGTGCGTGCGTGCTTGTGTGTGTGTGCGCGCGTATATGTGTGCGTGCATGTTGTCTGCGTGCTGCGTGTGTGCGTGCGTATGATTGTATGTGTGTGTGTGTGTGCATATTTGCTGCATGCTGCATGTGTGCATGCGTGCGTGCGTGCGTGCGTGCGCGCGCGCGCGTGTGTGTGTGTGTGTGTGTCATTATTTACATTATAAATAGAATCATAGAATCATATAAATTAATCATATCTATTTCTTCATTTTTTGTGAATAAATCAATGGGATCCACATTTTTCAATTCTTCTATTTGTTCACTATTTATCTTTTGACAAATTAACATTACGTTACTTACGTTTTTAAAAATTAAACGGAATTTCTTTATTTCTTTTGTCTTAAAATGTTAATTTAATTTTTATTTGTATAATTTGAAAGAACAAATGAATGTTATTTATATTGTTTATGTTAAACAAATTAATTTCCATAAAGGCCTTTTCATGTTCATGTAAAACGCTAATTTTATTATCAAAGTAAATCATGTGATTATAGATGCTGGATTCTGATAAATATACATGAAAATAGTTTAACATTAAATATAGCAATAATATTGTATCGTATCTAAAATGTCATTTGGAAAAAAATATTATATATGATTAAGCAAGTCCGAGAAAAAATAATTCATATATAATTATATATAAGGCAGTATATATGTTTATATATAAAATATGACCACATATAATTACATATAATTATATCTAATTTTCAGGAGAGCATTTTCAGATAAAACATTTATATGTACAACTATCCATCGTTTAGCCAAAATTCGTAGTAAACATAATGTATGATGGCTTTTACAGATATTGCAGCGACGTTATTATCAACAGGAAAAATAATTCATACAACATTTAGATTGCCGGTTTTATTATTTGCTGATTTATCATCTAATATTAAAATCCAATCCAAGAGGAAGCTCAATATTTGAAAGAAATAGATATTTTTATTTGGGACGAAGCGCCAATGACACCGCGATATGTTCTAGAAATTGTAGATCAAACATTGTGTGACATCATGAATAATGATTTACCTTTTGGTGGAAAAATTATTGTGTTAGGTGGTGATTTTAGACAACTTCTTCCTATTAAAGTACATAGTACTCGAAGTTAAATCATAAATCTTTCGATTAAGTTTAGTTCTACTTGGAAACATTTTTTAAGTTTCTCTTTAACGGAAAATATGCGAGTTCTTCCAGAAGAAACTAATTTTACAAAATTTCTATTGGATAGGGGATTGGAAGATGGCATATTAAATGATTCTAATAATAATACAACTTCCGGATTGTTGTGTTGCGTCTATTAATGCTGATATTGTAGAAGATATATACGGTGATCTAATACGAAGAAAAGAATTTGATAAAACTTGATGACTAAGTGTGCAATACTTTTTGCAAGAAATACTGATGTAGATGAAATTAATAAACGAGTTGTTGAATTATTAGACGTTTGAAAAAAAAATTTATACAAGTACAGATAATACTGAAAACTGCGGCGATAATGGTAATTTTGGTGAAGTTTTACTGCCAGAATATTTAAATACTTTGTCATCTCATCTATCTTATGAATTAAGTTTAAAACGAATTGTATCATTATGTTGATTAGAAATCTCAGTGATCAATGAAAGTATCTTTGCAACGATACTAGATTAATGATCATAGAACTGCTAATCATTTATTAAAATGTAAAATTTTAACAGATAATAAAATAGGAAACATTGTTTTCTTGAATCGTATAATACTGTATTGCGAAAATGTATATCCTTTTGTATATCCACTGTATATCCTTTTACTTTTAAAAGAAGACAATTTCCGATAAGATTAGCGTTGCTATGACAATTAAGAAATCACAGGGACAGACATTTGACAGAATAAGAATAGATCTTTGTAAAGATGTTTTCAATCATGGACAACTTTATGTTACTTTTTCACGCGTCCAAACTTGGCAAGCATTAAAAGTTTATCTTGGTAGCTAGTGCGATAATAAACAAGTTAAAAACTACATATATAAAGAAATATATATATATATAATCTTGCGTTTTTTAAATATTTAATTTATAAAAAACTTAATATTTAATAAATATTATTTAAAACATAAAGTATTGATAATCATGTTAACAATTAATATAAAATTTTATTAACATTTAAGGATAATAATTTCTTTTAGAAATTGAAACCAAAAACTGTCCAAACCAAAAATAACATACAAGAAAAATTAAAATAACATTAAAATAAAGTTAATAAAATTTTTAGATTTTAACTTTAAATTAATTTTTAAACTGTTAATACGTTGATTAATTAATTAATTATAATTTCAAAATAATGAAAATTACAATCAATAGTTTAAAATTAATTAAAGATATAACGATGCACCCGAATCACTCCCCTTTCCGTAAATGAAATTGTTAAACGGCGTGAATTATATTTGTATATTCACTCCCCGACCGACCATCCGTCGAGGTGTCGACACGGTGATCCTCCGCGATCCCATCGTCGGATAATTCGCGTCGATCATCAGACGCAACAAACGAAATTTAAAGGAAGCGAATTCACGTGAACAACGCGTGAATTATAATAGATCGCGCGTTAGGCTATCACTGCTGGCCCCGCTACCGACCGCACCGCCGAACGTATCCGCGGAATTTGCCGAACCCGTTCGGCGAATTTTGCGAATCTTCCGACGAGATCATCCCCAGAGTCGACCCCAGAATCCGAGCTCCGCCGACCTGTACCCGATTATTCCCGATCTACGGCTGACTCGGGTATATTAACCGATTCCGGCGGATGATTTTGGCCTATTACCGGCGAGACAGTAGATATATCCAGTACTGATTTCGATATACCCGTTCCAATCCAGATAAGCGATTTAGGGCACTTCCTAACGAGCCAGGAGCTTCTGGCCGATCGCTCCTATCTCCGAAGCACGCAAGCTTTCTCTCAGGCTGAAGCGCTTCTTAGCTTGGATCTCAAAGCAGGCATGCAAATTTCCGTCGTTGGCGGTAACAGAGCAGGGAGCTTCCTGACTCTAAACCACAGCAAGTGCAACATCCTGACACTAGCCCGAGAAATCCATCCGAAATGACTGTGACAAGACGAAACGCCCGACGAATAATCAGCTGATCGGCCACGCGACTCGCATACCAAAGACCCCGCACACCGTCGTGCACCGCGCGCCTACTATCGCGGCACGTCAAATTCACGGGAAAGCAGCGAGCCGAATTCGCGGAAAAACAGCAAGCCAAAACTATTGTAAGGATTCTCGGAATCCGCGAAACTCTTCATAGAACCGCGATTGTAATTCTCTATAAAAACTGAATTCCAAAAAGCCATCTGTAAATATTGTAAATAGCAAAACAGAATTTTTTGTAACCTAACCAGTCGGTAAGTTGTAAATAAGTTTCAAGTCTTTTAAAATATCATAACAAACTTACTTTTTATAAAAAAGTAAAAAAGTCATCAAATGTACGTGCAGTTTGTATGTGAAAGGTTATTATATAAAAATGTTACTGTTTAGTGGAAAAAAAGTTTTCAATTATTATACGCAAATTATATTTATTTAAAAAAATAAAAATAAAAACTCAAGATTCATATCTTTGCATTCAAGAACTTTTTATTTTATTCAAGTTTATATTTACAAAATTACGCAGTCTTATGTCTAATGTTCGAATAGTATATAATAATTCGAATAGTATATTAATTCTAATATTTGTATAAAAGATTTTATTTTAAAAAAGTGGCACCAAGTTATAGTTACATTATCTTATTCAATATACAATTGCTTTTATTATATAAAACCCGTGATAAGTATCAATTAAAAGTTTTTCCTTTCAACCCAAGTAATAACAACTATTTTATTTTATTCTCTTTAAAAGTTATCAAATACTGCCAGTTATATCTTCCTAAAAAAATAAAACTTAATAAAAATAAAACTCAAGTATATATATCTTTATATTTAAAAATATTTCTATTTCAATTCTGATATTACAAAATTACGTCATCTTATGTTTGATGTTTAATGATAATACTTTTTACACCCAAGAGTTTTTCTATTTTAATTCAAATATTACAAAATTGCGTCATTTTACTGATGTTCAAATAATATATAATATATACTCACTTCTAATAATATGTATCATTTGTATAAAAGATTTGATATGAAAAAAGTGGCGCCAAGTTATAATTACATTATCTCAAAAATTCAATCTCCTTAAAAAAAAATAAGAATAAAATTCAAGATACATATCTTTGCATTCAAGAATTTTTCTATTTTAATTCAATTATTATATTACAAAATTACGTAATCTTATGTCTAATGTTTAAATAATGTAATATTCTAATAATAAGTATCATTTATATAAAAGATTTGATCAAAAAAATGGCGCCAAGTTATAGTTACATCATCTCGAAAGTTCAATATACACTGTTTTAAAAAAAATAAAACCCATGTGATACATATCTTTATATTCCCATTAAAGCCTTCTTACTCTAAAAATCAAATGACAATAACTCTAATTTTTTTTTAAATAATGATATTATAAAGTTGCGTTACCTGATTCAATTGAAATAATATGTATCCAATCTAAGTGTTATATTATCTAAATAATTCCATGTATATCACTTGTATAACAGATTTGATATCAATAATTAACATCAAGTTATGTAAATTATACAATTCTTAAAAAATAAAATCTAAATGATTTCAAAGTTTCAAAAAATAAGACCTAATAATTATATATTATAAAGGATTTGATGCTTCATATAATAATAAGGTTTTATTAAACATGTATTTTTCTAATAAGTACTAAAATTTCAAAACAGTTTCAATATTGCACAATATATGACATTCTGCCACGCATTCTGCTGTATATTTTAAATAAAGCGATATTTTTAAATATAAAGCAACCTTAAACAGACATACAAAAACTTGACGCGTCCGAGTCGCATTAAAACACGTACATATTTTTACTATACTGTATTAGACCCTTATTTTATTACATTAATTTATCTTCTTGTATTAATTATGTAAATATTTTTAAAAATCTATGGCGACAAATTTCTCTAATATATAAACAAATATGTTTATTTAATATTTAGTAAAAATAATAATTTATTAATAAATATTAAAACATGTACATATACGTTCTTATTGTATTTTATTCTAATAGAAAACGCTATTTATTTTTTATATTAATTGTGTAAATATTACTTTTCTAGGTTAAGAAACAGATATATTTAATATAAAATTAATTAATAATGAATAAATGTACCAGGTATATGCATAAGTTTTTTCCGGTTTTTTAATAAAAAAAGACACGTAATTTTCAAGGGAAATTAATTTTTTTTTTAATCAAAATATTGGCCATCGGCTTCTACACATTTCGCCCATCTTTCAGGTAATTTATGAATACCATGCCAGAAAAACTGCTTGTCTTTTGCGGCAAACCATTCGTCAAGCCATTTTCCAACTTCCTCGAAATTGCTGAAGTGCTGCTCTGCGAGCGCGTGCCCCATTGATGCAAAGAGGTGATAGTCAGATGGTGCCAGGTCTGGGGAGTACGGCGGGTGCGGAAGGATGTCCCATCCAAGCGATTTCAAGGTGTCTTTCACTGGTTTTGCTGTGTGAGACGGCGCATTGTCGTGTAACAAAATCACTTTGCCATGTCTTCTGGCCCATTCCGGTCGTCTTTCGATTAATGCGTGGTTTAAATTAATCATTTGTTGGCGATAGCGTTGTGTATTAACGGTTTCGCCGGGCTTCAAGAGTTCATAATACACAATACCGCTCTGGTCCCACCAGACACAGAGCATGGTCTTCTTGCCGAAGCGATTTGGCTTTGGTGTTGATGGACCGGCTTTGCCAAGTGAAAGCCACGATTTTTTCCGCTTCGGGTTTTCAAAATAAATCCATTTTTCGTCACCCGTCACAATTCGATACAAAAATGATTTCCTTTCGTGGCGTTGAAGCAGCATTTCACAAGTGACTTTGCGATTTTCCATTTGACGTTCATTCAAATCGTGTGGGACCCATTTACCGAGTTTATTGATCTTTCCCATTGCTCGTAAACGTCTGCTGATTGTTTCTTGTGATACATGTAATGCTTCTGCTAATTGCTAATTCTGCTAATTAAGTTTGAGTTGGGTCATCATCCAATAACTCTTGCAATTGCTCGTCTTCGCATTTTTGTGGTCTACCAGAGCGCTCACTGTCTTTCACATTGAAATCACCACTTTTAAATTGTCGAAACCATATCTCACATGTTCTAATCGATAGAGCGTGTTCACCATATATTTCTGTCAGCAAACGATGACTTTCAACAGCCTTTTTCTTTTGATTAAACAAAAAAAGCAATGCATGCCGCAAATGTTCTTTTTCAGGCACAAAACTCGACATGATCACTGAACGATAAAACAAAGACGCTAGTTTTTGGCGGACTCAACTTGTGTGTGTTTGTAGTTTTAAATGTCAGACGAACAAAATGATGTATGTGTCAAATTAATACGCTGCGTACTTTTCGCTGGCGACATCTCTTAGTTAAACCGGAAAAAATTTATGCATCCACCTGGTATATTACTAATTAATTGTATAGATTCATTAATTGAATTGAATCAATATTGATAAAAAAGTAAATTGTAAAGATATAAATAAAAAATATTAAAATCTATCATATTTTAATTTTAAAAAAACTAATTCTATTCACCTAAGACACTATTAAGTTTTAATGCGACCCAGGCGCGCCAAGTTTTTGTATGTCTGTTTAAGGTTGCTTTATATTTAAAAATATCGCTTTATTTAAAATATATAGCAGAGTGCGTGGCAGAATATCATATATTGTGCAATATATTGAAACTATTTTGGAATTTAAGTACTTATTAGTTAAAAAAATACATGTTTAATAAAACTTTATTGTTATATGAAGCATCAAATCCTTTATAATATCCTTTATAATAAATCCTTTATAATATATAATTATTAGGTCTTATTTTTTGAAACTTTGAAATAATTTGGATTTTATTTTTTAAGAATTGTTATATAATTTACATAACTTGACGTTAATTATTGATATCAAATCTGTTATACAAGTGATATACATGGAATTATTTAAATAATATAACACTTAGATTGGATACATATTATTTCAATTGAGTCAGGTAATGCAATTTTATAATATCATTATTTTAAAAAAAATTAGAGCTACTGTCATTTGATTTTTAGAATTAGAAAGCTTTAATGGGAATATAAAGATATGTATCACATGGGTTTTATTTTTTAAAAACAGTTGTATATTAAACTTTTGAGATGATGTAACTATAACTTGGCGCCATTTTTTATATCAAATATTTTATATAAATGATACTTACTATTAGAGTATTACATTATTTAAATATTAGACATAAGATTACGTAATTCTGTAATATAATACTTGAATCGAAATAGAAAAATTCTTGGATGCAAAGATATGTGTCTTGAGTTTTATTCTTATTTTTTTTTAAGGAGATTGAACTTTCGAGATAATGTAACTGTTATATATCACATGGGTTTTATTTTTTAAAAACAGTTGTATATTGAACTTTCGAGATGATGTAACTATAACTTGGCACTTTTTTTATATCAAATCTTTTATACAAATGATACATATTATTAGAGGTGTATATTATATATTATTTAAACATCAGTAAAATGACGTAATTTTGTAATATTTGAATTGAAATAGAAATACTTTTAAATGTAAAGAAGTATACTTGAGTTTTATTTTTATTAAGTTTTATTTTTTTAAGAAGATATAATTGGCGTCAGTATTTATAACTTTTAAAGAGAATAAAATAAAATAGCTGTTATTACTTGAGTTGAAAGGAAAAGCTTTTAATTGATACTTATCACGAGTTTTATATTTTAAAAGCAATTGTATATTGAACAAAATAAAGTAATTATAACTTGGTGCCACTTCTTTGATATCAAATCTTTTATACAAATATTAGAATTAAGTATTATATACTATTCGAACATTAGACATAAGATTGCATAATTTTGTAAATATAAACTTGAATAAAATAAAAAGTTCTTGAGTGCAAAGATATGAATTTTGAGTTTTATTTTTATTTTTTTAAATAGATATAATATGCGTCAGTAATTGAAAAACTTTTTTTCCATTAAACAGTAACATTTTTATATAATAACCTTTCACATACAAACTGCGCGTACACTTGGCGACTTTTTTACTTTTTTATACAAAGTAAGTTTGTTGTGATATTATTTATTTTGTTGCGTTAAGTATTTTATAAATAATAAATATATATATATATATATATATATATATATATATTTCCATTTTTTGCCATATGACCATAACATGATGATGAATCTTGTACATACAACTGTACATACAAAAAATAAAAAGTTCTCGGATGCAAAGATATAAATCTTGAGTTTTATTTTTATTTTTTTATAAAGATATAATTTGTGTCAGTAATTGAAAAACCTTTTTCCATTAAAAAGTAACATTTTTATATAATAATCTTTCACATACACACTGCGTGTACATTTGGCGACTTTTTTACTCTTTTATAAAAATAACAATTACCTGGTGACATGTTAACAAAATCCAAGGATAATTTATGGCCGATATTCATAATCAGTTCTTATCTCAATTAATTAACCAACCAATAATTCTATAGAAATTGATCAATTGCCTTTGTCAATTGCCTTAAATTTGTCAATAAATGCGATTGTTCAATTCCATTAGATCAATAAAATGAAATTAATCGATTTAAAATAAACTAATTGAATTGTTTTATTAAAAATTTATTCTTCATTCATTAGTTTTAATTAAATTTTTATTTTTTATTTTCATTTTTTATCTTTTTTTATCACTTTTATCTTTTTATTTTTATTTTCACTTCTATTTTTATTTTTGCTATGATATGCGAAAAGATTGCGGAGATATGTGGAAAAATTACGAGCGGATTGCGGAATAATTGCGGAAGTATATGAAAAAGTGAACGGATGTGGAGAGGTTGCGGAAAGAGAAAAAATATGCAGAAAGATTGCGGAATGATCGTCAAATTATATAATATTCATATTTCGCGCTGAAGGTTTCATTGCCGCCGCTGCGTAGTGGCAAAAATTGTAACTGTAGCCCATTGAGTTCTATTGTATACTGGAGTGAGTCTTCAAGGAGTAAGGATGTCTCACTTACTAAAAAAAGACAACGTGCGAGTTGGAATCGCTCTCTTTGTCGAGAGATTCCCGGATTGATTAACGTTATTCTACTACCATAAGGTTAAGCAATAAGTACACTGTAGAAAAGAGATAAAGATTCCAACTTTAGTATGCCCGTTCTTTTTTCCGCTGGGTCGCAGTTTTCTATAGTTTAATATAGAGATGGCTCACTTCATAAGTTCAGCTCGTGTCATAAGTTAGACTTGTCATATCACTCGTCTCGTAATAACATTACGTAAATCGTCGTTGCGAGAGACTTTTCGGCGAAGCATTTTGAATCGTGGCGAATCCCTAGTTCACATTCTCTTTCGTCACATCTAGATTTTAGTCTCGAACTCGATAAGAATATTTACTGCGAGCATTCTCGCGAAAGAGCGAATTCTCAGTGACAAGTGCATGTATCTCAGCTTGACAAAGCAGCACGTCGTCATTCGTTAAGTTTGAGCAAGGTGAAAGAGCTTGCGACCATTCTCTTATCACGCTGTGGACATTCTCCAATCACGTGACCGCGCAATTCGTGCGAAATATTCAACCCTGTGCGTGCAATCTGTCTAGCGAACATCTGTTCTATTTTATCAACGTGTACGCCACCAGACTCTATATTCTGTACATTTCACTGGCAACAACTGACTTATTAAATTAATGTGATTTGTCTCAAGTGTTACGTCCGGGGGACTTCACGAATTCCTCTCTTTCGGGAAGAGAAAAACAACGGCTGCCATAAACGAAGCGCTTCGAATGATCTAAGGAAATCCTAAATAAACAAAATTTCCTCTCGAGATATGTCTCACTATCAAAAAAAATTTCGATAAACAGCTTTGTCGGCACCGACAAGTTTATGACCTACCAATAAAAAATTTTACATTAACAAAAGCAAATTCCTAACGGATAAGAAACGCTTCGGATCGTTCGAGGGTGACACTCCCCAAATTGGGGAAACTAAGGGAAACGCCAATCAAGAAGAAACGATTAGCGGCCGTTGGCGGCCACACCAATGAATGATTGAGGGTGTGGAACGCCGGAAAATTTTTATTAACTAATTCTACCATTCGCTGGGAAATCTGGAAATATAAAAACAACCACAATTCACAGAACACCGCTCCCCTCCTTCCTCTATATTCACAATTTCCCTAAACTATTATTCGATAAGCCAACACGAAAATCCATCACGCCCTCAGATATTCCCACCCCTCCGGAACCTTTTAAAAACCGCGACTTGGAGCGGATCGCTCTCTTCTTCCTGCTTCATCACTACATTCATGGTCTGCAACATCCGAAATTATTGCAGTTAGAATCTGTGCGCGATTTTATTATTTTCGAGTGATTCAACGATCCAGCCTGGCAATTGCATTCCTCGACCGTTACCAGCGACCGCTGCAACAAAAGTAAGTCCAAGTTTATCATTTTTCCCCCGCGGTAACTGGCAGTTTGGTTCGCGACTTCTACTTATTTATCTCGCTAAACACTCCAACATTCCAAATTGGCAAGCCGCCGATTAACTCGGTGAAGCTGCCTCCCCCGATTCCACAACATTCTATTCCACAACCTTCTAAGCTGGTAAGCCGCCGATTAACTCGGTGAAGCTGCCTCCCCCGATTCCACAACCTTCCGACCTGGCAAGCCGCCGATTAACTCGGTGAAGCTGCCTTATCTCGATTCCTCAATTTCTCTTTTATCTGACTCTCTTTTATATAGTGAACCAAACAAATGCCATCCGGACGAACGAAACGGGCATTGCGACACCGTCGAGAGAAATCGAATAAGCGGATTTGTCGCGAAACCTGCCACGCCGAAGAACTCGCGGAGCGATTAATAGAAGTAGAGCCGGGACTAGCCAACATCTCGCTGCATCAGTACGCCTCCGCCCTCCGCTCCGCGGCCGAATTCGAGAACCAGTGTACTCCGGAAAACTTTGACGTAGAGAAGTTTTTTAACCTCGTCCGTCAATTTCCTCGTTCTCCCACCCATCCACCTCCTGGCACCTTCTTTATCCAAAGAAAATTTAAACCCGACAAGCAATTCTGGGACCAAATCTCCAAACACAAAATAACCGATACTGTCCCTATGTATATTTCCCGTGATCCTCTTCCCTACCTCGTCTCAATCAAAGCTTTCCGCACTGCGCACCCTAATCCCCCTCCACACCTGCAACCCGATCCCATAGACATGCTCGCGATCACCAACTTTTTGCCCCAATTAGAACAATTGGGTATATAAGTCCAGATTTTCCTTGTCCGCGGTTATTTTCTTATATTTTTTATGTATAAACTTTCTCTTTTGTAACGATACCTCAACCCTTTTTAATGTACACGAACAGAATATTGTAATCCATTTTTATTATTTATTATTAAATTAGTTAATCAAAATTCGGTCTTAAATTTTTTTTCTCTCCTAAACTTGACCCCGCGCCGTTCCCGGCTCCCTGAGGATCGCACTAGGTCCATCCCTGATCAAAGAGATTCGGTTCTCTGACCTAAAACGGACCACCGATAGCGCGGGCGCAGGCAAGGGTAATAACGTCGCCGACGCTGACCCGATCCCTGCCCCCTTAACGCGCGTTCGACTCGTGGATCGGCATCACGACGTCATTCCGCGAGAACAGGAGAGGTTCCGTGCGTCCACCCGAGTTCTCCTCCTCTTGACGAGAGATATTATCTTTCGTCCAGAACACGGACGTAACACAAGAATTCTCATCATTCTATCACCCATCGGATCCTCAGTCGAGGATCGTTCCAGCGAACGGCGTCTGAATTCCGCACATGGAATTTCTGATAATATACTATAGAGCTCAATGCCGTAGCCCATACAGATGGCGATGATGACAATAATAGGATTAAAAATAAAATGGCAGCAGAAAAATTTCAAAATTAAAGTACAAAGTTACATTATTTACGATCTTCTAGGTCTATAGATCATGAAAATAAGAAAATGAAAAATGACCTTGAAAATATTTTTGGAAAATTTGAAATTTCAAGATCACATCTATGCTAAAATCTTAGTTAAAAATGAACATATATAAATTAAATATAAATAAATTAAATTTGAAGTTCGTACGATTAAAAATAAAAATTTTAAAAATGGCGACAGAAAAATTTTAAAAAAAGAGTTGCGAAAAAAGTGCAAAGATATGCGAAAAGATTATAGAAGAGTTGCGGAATGATTACGGAATAGTTGCGGAAATGTTGCGGAAGAGTTGCGGAAAAGGTGCAAAGAGATTGTGGAAGAGTTGCGAAATGGTTGGGGAATAATTGCGGAAATGTTGCAGAAGTGTTGCGGAAGAGGTATAAAGATATGCGGAAAGATTGTGGAATAGTTGCGGAATGGTTGCGGAAGAGTTGCGAAAGAAGTGCAAAGATATGCACAAAGATTGTGGAAGAGTTGCGGAATGGCTGCAGAATAGTTGCGGAAGTGTTGCGGAAGAGGTATAAAGATATGCGAAAAGATTGTGGAATAGTTATAGAATGGTTGCGGAATGCTTGTGGAAAAGTTGCGAAGCAGATGCAAAGTTATGCGAAAAAATTATAAAAGAGTTGCAGAATGGTTTCAGAATTGTTGCGAAAAGGTTGCGAAAAAGATAAAGAGAATGCGGAAAGGTTTCGGAAGAGTTACGGAAAGATTATGAGAGACTTGTGATGGTTACGGAGATGTGCGGAAAGATTGCAAAAGAGTTACGGAATGCGGAGTGATCGCGGAAATATGTGGAATGATTATAGAATAGTTGCAAAGATATGTGGAAAGATTGCGGAAGGATTGCAGAATGGTTGCGGAATAGCTGCAATAATATGCGGGAAGATTATGAAAGAGTTGCGGAAGGGTTGCAGAGATATATAGAAATTGTAAGAAAGTTGCGAAATGGTTGCAGAGATATCCGGAGAGGTTGCGAGAAGAGAGAAAATATGCAGAGAGACTGCGGAATGACTGTGAAATTATATAACATTCATATCTCACGTCGAGGGTTTCATCGTCGCCGCCGCATAGTGCCACGAAAATTGCAACTGTAGCCCATACGGAAAGCGACGACAATAATAATGATGATGACGTTTTTTAAACGTAAATTTCTAGGTATCGGACTTTGGATCATATCTCCACTCATACGACAAGGAGAGGAAAACTAAAAACACTTTTATTATATAATTCAAACCTAAGCTATCGATTGCGCCTATTCAGAAATTGATCAGTTCAACCGTTATTGAGATCTGATAATCTTGATGGTCAGTAACTCGGCTCGCGTAAAGAGACACGGTCTCGCGCTCGTGAAGCACTGGTGCTCACACTTGGCGACGAGCCACGATCGTTTCTCTCGATATACATAAGTATACATATTAATTCGATACTTCTTTATTTTATTTCTCTTCGCAATCCTGATCCGATTGACGCTATCCCGCGAAACATACCGATCCGCAGAACGCGAAGAACGTGAACCGTTTTAAAGATTAATTGAAAATTGAATCAAATATGAAACATTTTTGTAATATGTGGGTATGAGTATATATAAATATATATATATTAATATATATATATATATATATATATATATATATATATATAAAGTAGTTATGTTTCATATGGCACAGAAGCTTGTAGCAACATTGCTGCAATCTTGCATATTACAATGTAATATTGCAGAAACATTTTTAAAATATGCAACATAATTTCAATAATGTTACAGCAATATTTTAAAAACATTGTAAAAATAAACTACTATAATTATATTTTTGTGTAATTTTTACGTATGTGCGTATATTTTAACTCATTAAATTATATTAAATATAAATCTATTTTATATACTATTAATCAATTTTATATATTAGGTGTACAAAAAAGTTCTGAGCTTTAGATTTCATACAACCGAAATAACAATTTAAATTTTATATATCTTCCCTTTTGCGGTTTTAAAGCGTTGACATTTGGCCTCCTAAAATGCCATATGGTTTGGCGTTTGATGCACTTAACCTCAAAAATCAGTAGTGTTCACGATGGCAATAACAAAAGAGTATATTCGATTTTCCATCCACTTCATCCTTTTCATCTGAAGAAAAATGCTGCTGAAGCCACTGCAATAATTTGTACTGCATATGGAGAGAACGCTGTAAGTCATACTACATGTAAAAGATGGTATCAAAAATTTCGCCAAGGAGATTTCAGTCTTGAAGATGAATCGCGTGCTGAACGCCCTCAAAAGATTGAAACGGACAAATTGCAAGCACTGCTGGATATAAACTTTGCGCAAACTGAAAAGGAGCTTGCAGAACAGCTTGGCGTTACGCAGCAAACCATTTCCGTACATTTACATACGATGGGAAAGGTTCAGAAGGAAGGCAGATGAGTTCCGCATGAATTGTCCGAAGACAACAAAAATCGTCGGCGTGACACTGCACTCACTTTGCTTTCAAAGTTCCGGAAAAAAGATTTTCTGCACAAAATCATTACAGGCGATGAAAAGTGGATTCTTTATGATAACCTTAAACGTAGAAAATCATGGGTTGACTCTGGTCAACCTTCGACATCGACGCCAAAGCCTAATATCCACGCCAAGAAAGTTTTGCTCTGTATCTGATGGGATTGAAAAGGTGTGTATTACGAGTTGTTACAATCGGGTAAAACAATCACGGCAGACCGCTACCATCAACAATTGACCAATTTGAGCGATGCATTAGAAGAAAAGAGGCCATTTACTGGCCAAGGACGTCGTAAAGTGATCTTGCTTCATGACAATACTCGACCACATGTTGCGAAAGCGACTCAGGACTATATCTTTGCGTTAGGCTGAGAACTTCTCCCGCACGCGGCGTATAGCCCTGACATGGCGCCTTCCGATTACTATCTATTCCGGTCGCTGCAGCATCATTTGGCTGATACACATTTCGTGAGATTTGAAGAGATACGAAAATGCATTGATGACTTTATCGCTTCGAAGCCGGTGAGCTTCTATCGTCAAGGAATTCGCAAGCTACCCGAAAGATGGCAAAAGGTCGTTGATGCAAACAGGGAATATTTCGCTGATTAATATTTTTTTGTTTGTTTTTGAATAAAGATTGAATTTTACAAAAAAAACCTTAGAATTTTTTTGTACACCTAATATTATTAATTGAACTTATACTAAAAATTATTTGTCAAATTATTTGTAATACAAAATATAACTTATATAGCTAATAAAATTCTATATGTGAAACATGTTTTATATATATAACATATACAAGTATAATATATATATGTATACAGGGTGATTCAGAACAACCCCATGTCTTTGCAAGGATGTACTCCTGAATTAATTCTGAGACAATTTTCCCTCTACGAAAATTTTGTCCGACGCTTACATTTTAAATTATAAAAGAAAAAAGTTAGCGAATAACGAGACGCGCACAGAAGGTAGGCAGGGACGACACAACTCACCGTCCGACGCAGGCGATTACTACAGGGCGTTCGCTGCGTCGACGTGTTTACCATACGCGATAGTATGCACCTATGCGATTTCTCACTTACTCTCTCTCTCTCTCTCTCTCTCTCTCTCTCTCTCTCTCTCTCTCTCTCTCTCTCTCTTCTCTCTCTCTCTCTCTCTCTCTCTCTCTCTCTCTCCTCTCCCCCTCTCCCTCTCGCCCTCTCCCTCTCCCTCTCCCTCTCCCTCTCCCTCTCTCTCTCTCTCTCTCTCTCTCTCTCTCTCTTTCATTCACTTATCTTGTAGAGATCTCTATGATATCTTTATACTGTTGTAGCTTGACGGATGAATTGCATCGTGGATGAACGATGCCCCATGTGACAGATTTACACACACACACGCACGCACGCACGCACGCACGCACGCACGAACGCACGCACGCACGCACGCACGCACGCACGCACGCACGCACGCACGCACGCACGCACGCACGCACGCACGCACGCACGCACGCACGCACGCACGCACACACACACCAGAGTAATAAGCCAGGAACTATTTTCTTTAATAAATTGTATCGCGTATCAATACTTTCACAGTCTTTCACTGACTTGATCTCATTTGATACTCACATACTTGATCGATAGAATGACTTATTTACGAACGAATTTATTAGTTTGTTATTATCAATTACTATCGAGTAATTATTTGGTGATTAAAAATGAAAGACTTGAAAGAAAGAAATACACATTACATGTAATCACAGTAATCTATCAGAAGTTCTCTTTTATAAATTGTCAACATGTTCACGGATTTACTCACGTACTTGATCGATAAAATCATTTATGAACACATCTATCGGGTCACTACTTAATCACCACTGGTTAATTATCCCGCCAATTGAAAATTATTACAAAAAGCGCGTTACATACACTGCGCACGTAATCTGTCGCGGACTCTGCTCGATGACAACAATCAGACAGATTATGTTCTTAATGCAGTAAAGTGCATTAATTCGCCAAGTGATAATAACGATCTAACTTATCGATCTAATGTAATGTAAATCAGATCGATAAGTCAGCCTATTATCATGATGCAGCGCGTTAATGACCGATAGTGAAACGCTTCGAACGCTTCGTAATACCAAGAAATAATAAATAACTTCGATAGATAATATCGGCAGGTAATGTCCACCTGTCGAACATAATTGATTTTTTTTTGTTGATTTTTTTTTTTTAATAATTTGTGAACTTGAAGAGAATGTCCCTCGAAATATTTGATTGCCTTGCGTGAAAAGGGCAGATAAATTATTATAGAAGACTTCTTTTCTTTTCATAATAAATGTTCGAAATGTCCGCCGTCCATTCTGATGCAAGCTCTCATGCGTTTCAGTAAATTTTCTTGGGTTTTTTCCATAACTTCGTTGTCGATTGACCAAATGGCATGGTGAAATTTGTTATTTAGTTCTTCGACATTCTCGGGAAACTGTCTGTAAATGATTTCCTTGCAGTATCCCCACAAGAAAAAAATCTAATGCATTGAGATCTGGGGATCTTGCGTCACGGTCTGTCGCCGATAGCGGTGCGCGGATCCCAACGTCCCATTCGACGGAGGGGGCGGAGAGGGGATCCCCCATCGATCCTCCACGAACACCGTATAAATAAGATGAACCGATCGATACTTCAATCAATAAACCGTCGACTGTAGGACATTCTCAGAGCGACATCGAGACTTCAATCAACAATTCTCCAATTATTAAAACGTTCTTATCAGAACGACATTGGGATTTCAATCAACAATCCTCAGATTATTAAAACATTCTTATCAGAGCGACATCGATACTTCCTCAATAATTCTTTGACTATTAGAACGTCCTTGTCAGGACGATATCAACAATCTTTCGATTTTTAGAACGTTCTTATCAGGATATTGATATTTCACTCTTTTGATTATTAAAACATCGTTGACAACATGAGCGATATGGCAGTCTACACGAATGAAGAGTATTACAACATGATGATGGTACTTGGCGAGTGTCAAAGACAATATCACGTTGCTGCGAGGAGATACGTCGAATTATAATATATTCAAACCGAGCAAGATATCCAAGATCTAGTGTTATACTTCAAGCGGCTCAAAGATTATATGAAACCGTGTTACCAAAAGCGTGTTACCAAAAAGAAAGGACACTGACATCGTGTTGCAAGACATCGTGTTGCAAGAAATTTACGAAACGTGGAAACAATCCTTCATGCTGTTGAGCAAGAACCTGAAACTAGTATTCGGGACATTGCTTGAGAGCACGAATTATCTTATTTCATCGTCCAAAGAATACTCAAAGAAGAAAAATTACATGCCTCATTATACTCGCGTGCAAGATTTGCAACAAGAAGACTATCCTCGGAGAAAGAGATTCTGCGAGAATTTCCTAAGAAGAGTAGATGAAAATCGAGAATTTTCTTCTCGTATAATATTCAGTAATGAATCGCTGTTCACACGAGAAGGAATTTTAAATTCGCATAATATGCATATATGGGACGACGAGAATCCTCGAGCGATACGACTCAGAAATTATCAAGTTCGTTGGAAACTAAACGTCTGAGCTGGGATTATGGGTACAAAAATATTGGGTCTAGTTATTCTTTCAGAAAGATTAAATAGCGCATCGTATTTGGAATTTTTATCAGAAAATCTGCCGGACTTTTTGGAAGAGATACCATTATTAAACAGAAATAAAATTATATTTCAACAGTACGGTGCTGGTTCACATAACGCCAGAATAGTCACAGACTTTTTAAATCAGCAATTTCCTGGTCGTTGGATGGGCCGGTATGGACCGATACGTTGGCCTGCAAGATCCCTAGACCTCAATCCATTAGATTTTTTCTTGTGGGGATACTGCAAGGAAATCATTTACAGACAGCTTCCCGAGAATGTCGAAGAACTAAATAACAAACTTCACCATGTCATTTGATCAATCGACAACGAAGTTATGGAGAAAACCCAAGAAAATTTACTGAAACGCATGAGAGCTTGCATCAGAATGGACGGCGGACATTTCGAACATTTATTATGAAAAGAAAAGAAGTCTTTTATAATAATTTATCTGCCCTTTTCAGGGCAACCAAATATTTTATTTCGAGGGACATTCTCTTCGAGTTCACAAATTATTAAAAAAAAAAATCAAATCAATTACGTTCGACAGGTGGACATTACCTGCCGATATTATCTATCGAACTTATCTATTATTACTTGGTATTAAGGAGCGTTCGAAGCGTTTCACTATCGGTCATTAAAGCGCTGCATCATGCTGCATAATAGGCTGACTTATCGATCTGATTTACATTACATTAGGTCGATAAGTTAGATCGTTATTATCACTTGGCGAATTAATGCACTTTACTACACTAAGAACATAATCTGTCTGATTGTTGTCATCGAGCAGAGTCCGCGACGGGTTACGTGCGCTGTGTATGTAACGCGTTTTTTGTAATAATTTTCAATTGGCGGGATAATTAATCAGTGGTGATTAATAGTAGTGACCCGATAGATTTGTTCATAAATGATTTTATCGATCAAGTGCGTGAGTAAATCCGTGAATATGTTAACAATTTATAAAAGAGAACTTTTGATAGATTACTGTGATTACATGTAATGTGTATTTCTTTCTTTCAAGTCATTTTTAGTCACCGAATAATTAATCGATAGTGATTGATAATAACAAACTAATAAATTCGTTCGTAAATAAGACATTCTATCGATCAAGTGTGTGAGTATCAAGTGAGATTAAGTCAGTGAAAGACTGTGAAAGTATTGATACGCGATACAATTTATTAAAAAAAATAATTCCTGGCTTATTACTCTGTGTGTGTGTGTGTGTGTGTGTGTGTGTGTGTGTGTGTGTGTGTGTGTGTGTGTGTGTATGTGTGTTTTGTGTAAATCTGTCACATGGGGCATCGTTCATCCACGATGCAATTCATCCGTCAAGCTACAACAGTATAAAGATATCATAGAGATCTCTACAAGATAAGTGAATGAAAGAGAGAGAGAGAGAGAGAGAGAAAGTAAGTGAGAAATCGCATAGGTGCATACTATCGCGTATGGTAATCACGTCGACGCAGCGAACGCCCTGTAGTAATCGCCTGCGTCGGACGGTGAGTTGTGCCGTCTCTGCCTACCTTCCGTACGCGTCTCGTTATTCGCTAACTTTTTTCTTTTATAATTTAAAATGTAAGCGTCGGACAAAATTTTCGTACAGGAAAAATCGTATCAGAATTAATTCAGGAGTACGTCCTTGCAAGGACACGTGGTTGTTCTGAATCACCCTGTATATATATCACATAAAAATTAATATTAGTATTAACGTATTTAAATAACGTAAGTTTACAACTAAGTTTTATATTAACTAAGTTTTATATTAACTAAGTTTAATATTAACTTTTAATATGATACAAAGGCACACTAAAAATTACGTTAATTAAATCTCAAATGGATCCGTAAAACATGTATGCAAATGGCTAACATTAAGAAAACAATTATATAAATATAAATTCGTAATCGTTCTGTTAGTAATTTATATACAATAATTTAATAATACCATAATAATTGATATTTTTAATTGGGACAATCAGCAAGATATGTATACCATAAATGCCAAACATTAAAAAAATTACATAAACAAGTTTATAATATTCTATTAATAATGTATTATTATAATACGTTATATATATATATATATATATATATATATATATATATGTATTATCAATACCATATATATTATGTATAATATATATAAAATATAATACGTACTATAATAATACATTATTAATAGAGCAGTGCTCGGAATTAGTTGCCCTATTCGATCCGATTTCGAAGGCGACGCCTACTACCCCTCTCGCCACTATCGCTCCAAGCTTGACGGCCGAGCCGCCGCGCGCTTTCAGGAGCGTTTCATATAAAAAATGCGCCCAAATTGTATATTCCACCAAACCATTATTAAAACAATTTTTTTATTAAATTATTTTTATTTTTACAAACATTAAATTTTCATTTTAATATATTTTATGTGTTTTATAATATTTAATAATAATAAATACGTTTATAATAAAATTATTACATAATAATTAAAATAATCAAAGTTTTAACAATAAGTTTCCACATCACTCGTAAGGTATTATTGACGTATTTTTTTTAAATGATTTCCTTAGTAATTTCCTTACTTAATAGTTTCCTTATTTAATAGTTTCCTATTTTATTAAAAAGAATCAAATATGAAAGAAAGAAAGAAAAGAAAGAAAAAAAAGAATCAGATATGACTTGACAAGAAATGAAAAATAAAAGCGTGACCGGTATAACTTTTGTTTGTTTAGATGTTAGATGGAAAATTAATTTTATTTTCTACATTGATTTTAGTAGAGATGATATATCAATAGAAATTTTGGAAGAACTGGTTTGCATCAGCAGAGATAGTAAGCATTCGAAGAACGTTTTTCTTTTCTCGTGTATCACTATTCTCGTTGATGCGAACTATATATTATCTCTAGTAGAATCGTGTAAACGACCCAAAAAATCAAATTAGTATTTTTATACAAATTGCTCTTTCTTTCGTTTTTTTTTATTCTTTATATGTATATCATATTTTACAATATAGAGTTTTATTTTCCTGCCAAGGCATATTTAATTTCTTATTTTTTAATGGAATAGACCTACTGCGGAAACTATTAAAAAGAAAACGTATCAACAATAGTACCTCATGGGTGATGCGGAACCTATTGTTAAAACTTTTAACTAATTATTCTAATGAGTCTGTAATAATTTTATTATAAACTTATTTATTATCATTAAATATTATAAAACAAAATATTTAAAAAAATTTAATGTTTGTAAAAATAAAAATAATTTTATTAAAAAATTAATTTAATAATGGTTTGGCGGAAATGGTGCATTTTTAATATAAGAGTTCCTGAGGCATAAGACTACGGCGGCTCGACCGTCAAGTCTCGAGGTAGTGGGGGAATTGTAGGCGTCGCCTTCGAAATGGAGCCGAAAAGGACAACTAATTCCGAGCACTGTAATAGAGTATCGTAAATTTGTTTATGTAATTGTTTTTTTAATGTTTGCCATTTGTATCTCACAGATTATTAAAATTAAAATTACTAATTATTATAGCATTATTTTAGTATTTTTATATTGTAATCTTGTTGCAATCTTGCATTGTAATATTTCTAAAGGCGGACATGTTACTGTTGCAATCTTGTAGCAACATTTTACAAGGTTTTTGCAACGTTGTAATTTTGCAATAAAATATTTCAGCAATGTTGCAATCTTTCTGTGCTGTATGAGGTTACACTGTATAAAATGCATTAAAACAGAAAGATGTTCTAACGCTGAAAGTTTAGATTAGAATTATATTGTTTTTATTCATTTTGTTTCTTTTTGTTTTTATTATAAATACAGATTATAATCATGTAAACTTATATTTTTAAAATTGTATATTTATTCATAGAATAATATAAAAATGTATAATATAAAAAGCTTAGTGGTGCACGCCTAGCGCGCGCCTGTTATGTTCTAGTCCTATCTAAAAAAGGCCATGTTAAATCGAATCGAATTTATTGTTACCTCTTTCTCACGATGCCGATTGATTCTTTCGATCTCGATATCTCGATACGTATACAACGAAAACAAATGTCGTTGTGCATTGACAGTTAGACTTATCGATTTATTGAGAGAGATTATTATTTAGTAATACTAAATAATAATATAACTTCTAAAAGAAGAAAATTGTAATAAGGATTTATTACAATAGAGTTGTATCATACATCCCTTCTAAAAACTATAAAATTAAATAAATGGCGCGCGCTACGCGCGTACTTGTATTGTTTTAGTGTAATAAAATTGTAATAAGAGCAATCAATTAATTAACTGTTAATAAAAAAATAATTATATAAACGAAATTATATAAACGAAGAAAATATAGTAATACTAATGATTTATAATAAATCATAAATAAACTAATATATTGTAACGATTTATTACAAATGACTAATATTACTATATTTTCTTGATTTATATAATTTATTGATCGTTCTTATTACAATTTTATTATGCATAATTGAAGTGCTATTTGTATATAAATTTCTAGTTGCTAGTATACAATTTATCTACGATAAACTAATATATTGTATACTGACCACATCTACAATAAATTATATTGTATAGCGTTATTGTCAGTATGTATTCTTTTAAATTTATTTCAATGATATTGTGGCACTATGCCTACTTCACAAAAATATTTGTTTAAACTAGAAAAATGTGATGTTATATTCTATTTGTATGAAGTTTTTATAATTATAAAATTATAATTGAGTCGCTATTCATTATCAATTAATAATTCATATATATTGTTACACTCTATTTTTGTTATATTCAATACTATAATTTTATTGTTTTCAATACTTTTATACTTATTATTTTGAAAAACTAGTTCAAGATATTTAAATTTCATAATTGTCATAAATACAGTTGCCAAAACTATTTTGTTTTCACTTGTACATATATAAAAGAAACGACAGTTTTTGTTTTTAGCATTTTGCATTGTACTCTCTGAACACTCTCTTGAACGAATTTTAGGCGATCTGATTCATTGATTTTAAAGGCTTATAATTAAAAAATTATTGTCTATAGGAATTTGTTCTCAAGCACTAAAGAAAAAACTTTGGGTTGTAACAAAAGCTCGTAGCGTTGTTTAACAAATCCCATTGAAATATGTAAAAGTTTTTTACGAATGCTTAATCGTTTGATGTGTGTGTGTGTGTGTGTGTGTGTGTGTGTGTGTGTGTGTGTGTGTGTGTGTGTGTGTGTGTGTGTGTGTGTGTGTGTGTGTGTGTGTGTGTGTGTGTGTGTGTGTGTGTGTGTGTGTGTGTGTGTGTGTGTGTGTGTGTGTGTGTGTGTGTGTGTGTGTGTGTGTGTGTGTGTGTGTGTGTGTGTGTGTGTGTGTGTGTGTGTGTGTGTGTGTGTGTGTGTGTGTGTGTGTGTGTGTGTGTGTGTGTGTGTGTGTGTGTGTGTGTGTGTGTGTGTGTGTGTGTGTGTGTGTGTGTGTGTGTGTGTGTGTGTGTGTGTGTGTGTGTGTGTGTGTGTGTGTGTGTGTGTGTGTGTGTGTGTGTGTGTGTGTGTGTGTGTGTGTGTGTGTGTGTGTGTGTGTGTGTGTGTGTGTGTGTGTGTGTGTGTGTGTGTGTGTGTGTGTGTGTGTGTGTGT
The DNA here is from genome assembly GCA_024349325.1 of Pogonomyrmex californicus. Lineage (NCBI taxonomy): Eukaryota > Metazoa > Arthropoda > Insecta > Hymenoptera > Formicidae > Pogonomyrmex > Pogonomyrmex californicus. Next base: position 1,722,774 of record JAECZD010000022.1, read on the forward strand.
GTGTGTGTGTGTGTGTGTGTGTGTGTGTGTGTGTGTGTGTGTGTGTGTGTGTGTGTGTGTGTGTGTGTGTGTGTGTGTGTGTGTGTGTGTGTGTGTGTGTGTGTGTGTGTGTGTGTGTGTGTGTGTGTGTGTGTGTGTGTGTGTGTGTGTGTGTGTGTGTGTGTGTGTGTGTGTGTGTGTGTGTGTGTGTGTGTGTGTGTGTGTGTGTGTGTGTGTGTGTGTAAAAATGGAAATTTTATATATATATATATATATATGTATAATTTTTTTTCATTTTTAAATGGATATAAAATAAATGTAATTGAATCAATTTGATTGGGCTCATATTTACAAGATATATTATATGTGTCACTTTCCAAATGTAAGTACTATATATATATATATATATATATATATATATATATATATATATATAGAGCCCTATATATATTGCCCTACCGCCAGCTCATCAATATTCTTATGTATAAAATATATATATATATATATATATATATATATATATATATATATGAGCTGGCGGTAGGGCAATGCGGAACCATTCGTATCGTATTGATCATTGCTCATCTCCAAACTGGCTCCGGGGTCCGTTGGCATTGACACGGATTTCAACTTTCGGAATTGGTCCAGTAGATCACGAATATACCGCGACTGTTTGATCGAAATCTCCCACTTTCTGATTGTAAATTCCAAACCAAGACAATGCTCAACCTTTCCATGATTGATGATTTCAAATCTGTTGCGTAAATATTTCTCGAATCTTTCGATTTGTCTCATATCCTTTGAGGCCACCAGGATATCATCGACGTACACGGCGATAATAGTCAGACTGTTATCGCTCCCCATTAAATAGATGCATAAGTCAACGGTTGACTTTCTCGTTGCAAATCCCTTTAACTCTTCATCGATGCGGGTGTTCCAACACCGTCCTGCTTAGCGAAATCCGTGCTCTTTTTAACAAGCAGACCTATGCCTCTAGCAAATTTTTCCAACATCCTTGCAGCCTTTCTTCCAATGACGTCGTTGGCGGATAAAGTATTCACAATTTCTTGCAAAACCTCGACTGTGTGTTCCGAAACCTCGACAAATATCTCCTCTTCTAATTTTCCATTTAAGAAAGCCGTCGTTACATCGAAGTGATTCATCGTCATTTCATTTTCGGCCGCCAGGGCTAACATGGTCCTGATTGAAAACAGGTGCGCGACTGGCGCAAATGATTCTTTAAAATTGATCCCCGGTCTTTGAGTGAACCCTCGGACGACAACGCGAACTTTCTGCGATCAATTGTTCCAGCCTGCCTGTATTTGTTTCGCAGAACGATGCGACTGTCAATGACTTTCTGATTTGTCGGCCTGTTCACTACGATCCACGTGTCGTTTTTGAAAATGCTTCTCATTTCGACGACTATTGCATCGATTACTCCATAGAATGCCTCCCGCTTATAGCTCCTTTGAGAAATACTTCGGTGAGAAATAGCTCCTCATCAACCAAATTTATTGCATTTACTTGGTATTCTTTTAGATCCTAGTCTAGGCCTTCCTCGGCTACTCGTACAAATGAGCCTCGGTTTGTCTCGACCTCTGTGTGACTGGTTTCGATCGCGTTCGACATCGCTCCCTTGATCCTTGTTCTCGACTTGGTTGGAATTCAGAGCCTCGCCGTCTTGATCGACGTTGCGTTCGGAATTCATGTCACTCTCGATACATAGAGGATAGAAAATTGCCTCGTTTCCTCAGTCTCGCCGTTTTCGACGTTCTGCTCGGAAAGTTGACCAAAGAATTCGATTTCGAGTCGATCACCTACGCTCGAAATAAACTTTACATCTTTCGCTATGTCAATTTTTCTTTTTTTCGGCAGTCAGATCCGATAGGCCTTCGACTCCTTTGAATACCCGACGAGTATGTCTCTTTTTGAGCGAGAATCCAACTTGCTCTTCGTCAAGTCCCGATAGAACATATAAACGTTCGTACCGAACGGTTGAAAGTGAGCGACATTTGAAGTTTTTTCAGTCCCCTTCGCCCAAAGGGTGTTTTTCTCTTGAGACTTCTCGATATGCACCTGTTTCAAATGTAGTTTGTGATGTTAATTGCCTCACTCCAAAAAGAAGCTGTAATTCCATGAGCAGACATCTCGTTATGTTGAGGAGAGTTCGATTTTTTCTTCTCAGCAATGCGTTCTGCTAGGGAAACGTATGACGGTCACTCGTCGAATCTCCGCAGGAAATTGTCGAAGACTTGGTTTCGAAACTGTTTATCATTATCGATCTGAAGAAATTGTATTTTCTTTCCATGCTGATTTTCCGTTGATTTGAAGTCCTTGAACGCATTCAGCACTTCGTCGTTTCTTTTCAAAAGACGAATCTCGCATGATAGTGGTCGTCGATGAATGTCACTATATATCTTGCTTTTCCGTTCGAATCGACGCATCGGTTCGCAAACATCGCTATGGATCATTTCTAAAATTTTATATTCCTTGGTTCACTTTTCGGGAACGGAGTCCTAGTCGTTTTTCCGCGCATGCAAGTTCCGCATTCGAAATCATCGATTGATTTCCCGAGAATTATTTCCCGCACGCTCTCGTTACACTCAATGAGGTCACAAACGTTCAAGTGATCCATCTTTCTGTGCCACGTTTCGATTTCAGTGTGAGCGCTCGTGTCATTTGTGAGATTTATCTTGGGATCGTGTTCGTCAATCGTTCTATGAACATAATACAAATCGTCCGTTTTGTTCGCGATTAAGCTTATGTTATTCTGTGCGTCGGTAACCAGGGCCTTAGTCTTGTCAAAAATTACATGATAACCGTGATCCGCCGTGATTTTGCCGACTGATAAGAGGTTCGTCCGCAACTCAGATACATGCAGCGCTTTGTCGATCTTGAATTTCTTCGCGCGCCCCCTCACGTCTGCAACGATGAATACGCGCTTTCTTCCACAAACCGGTATTGACGCTTCTTCGCCGGCCAATTTGACGCGCCCGTCGTACGTCTCACGATCTTTTGGAAGCTGACCTTGTCATTGCATGTGTGCAGTATAAAGTCCAGGTACCAATAATTTCTCCCTTCACGGTCGTCCACGCCGAGCGCCTTCGAAAAAACTTGTGTGTTCCGCGGATTTTGCATCGTCGATATCCTTTTTTGGAACGTTTCATTCTTTGCACTATGTGTCCGGTTGTTCCACATCAGCATTTGAATTTTACATGTCCGCGCTTCGCCTTGTTCGCGTGATTTGGTGTATTTCTCGATTTGCCATCGCCTTTACGATTTACGTCTAGATGTCATTTTGTCTTTTTGCGAACATTGTCTTAGATGTAACCTCGTTTGTTTCGTTCTTCCTGACCTTGAATTCCTCTACTATTTTCACGCGCAGGGTTTCGGGATCCAGCAATTCGTCGCGCGACTCGATTGCACATCTAAAGTTTTCGAAAGTCTGCGGAAAGCTATTCATTAATAGTACACTAAGCAAATCGCAAGGAATATCACTGTTCATTTCTCGAAGCCTGTCGGTCGAAGAACTTCCGGAGATGATCGCGCGCGTCACCCTCCGCCATCTTTTGCCTCGTTAACAGCTTGAGCATGGCTGCTTTTCATTCGGCCCGCTTGACTGGTAAATCGACTTCAATTTGAGCCAAACATCGCGCGAGGCACACTCCTTCATCTATTTGAGCTCGAACGCTTTTATGGCTAGAAGGATTTTGACTTTGGCCTTCTTATTCTCTTTATTCCATGATTCCATTACTTGCCGCGAGTTCATGCTTTCCGCGTTTATCACCAGCTTGGACTTCTCACCGGACACGTACTTCCAAGCATCGATAATGAGTACAAATTCCATATGAATCTTCCATGTCTCGTAGTTATCCTTGCCCAACATTTCCATTTTATCCGGATGTAGCGATGTCGTTTTGACCTCCTCTCTTCTATTACACTTGAGTTTTAGAAGAGAACTTTCACGTCTTCGAACGTAGTTCGAACACTTGAACACATTTTAATTTTACCTCCCGATACACTTCGTCATGCCTGGGCCCATAACCTATTGACGGGCAAGAGAAAAGAATCGAAAACAAAAAACTTGCACGAGCTTAATTCGACCGCGACGATGGTATGTCTTACATTGATACTGGCGAACGATTTTTTTTTTAAAGAAAAGAAAAAGAACGGTTACATAGAAGGGATCCTTACACAACAAATCAGCGCATAGTAGATTACGCAGATCGCGCCATTTAGCTTGCCAACAGATAGCCTTAAATCTATTGAACTTGCGAGAATCCCAGAATCGCAATCGCGCGAAATAAGAATTTATCACTTGCGATTCAACAATATGAAAAAAAATCTATGAAACCTACTAAAAATTTAAAATCGCTCTTGAAAATCTTTTCTTGTTTAAATGTTTATGTTTTGCAATATGATAAATAAAATTTGATTTTATAATTAAATGCCACAATTCTTTAAAAAAAATTGTTAAATAATAATATCTTTCTCCAATTTTATATCTTTCTCCAATTAAAATATTTAAGTTGATTTAAAAAATACATTTTACAATAAAAGAAAAAATAACGTAAGCAACAAATGTAATAATCCGAAATCTATAATGAAGATATATACATATCAAATATAAATAAATCGTATAATTTTTATACTTAATACTATTTTAATGTTTTTACAACACAATCTGTATATGTAAAAATATAATATAAAATTCTACGGTTTGTATTATTATATGCTAAATTATTAGATTATTACATCTGTCAATTTAATTAATTTATAAAGTTTCCAATATTACTTATATTTATAATTATAAATATAATTATAATTATAAATATAATATTTATATTATATTTATATTATAATTTATATTATATTATACTTTTTATATTATTTTTTATATTATTTTTTATATTATTTTATTTATATATTATATTATATTATAATTATAATATTTATAATTATATTTATAAAGCCACTTGTTTTATTCTTATAAGGGACCTGTCACAACTGTCCGGAACCAATTTGATTCTCCTTGAAATATGTTAAACACAAAAATCTAAGAGACACGTATTTTTTTATATGTGCTCAATCAAAGTTTTAAGAGATGAAGCAACCCCTCAAAGGCTAACTTATATTTTTTATTTCCATCAATCATCAACAAAACGGTGAGATATATAAAAAAATATTTTAGACAAAACTTTTATTATTTTTTACTTTATAACTGTGTATTTTAAAAACTTAATATTTTTAAAATTATCCCCACTCCCCCTTATTATTTTTATGTAATTTAAATTTTTCCTAAGAATAAAAATTGAAGGGACTTTTATGCCAAATTCAACCGTATATAATAAAATCATTTTATAAAATCGCATTTTTCAGAAATAACTTGAAAACATCGCTATATGCATCATTGCTTTTATGTAGCGCTTGCGTGGCAAAATTGTGTTTTTGCTTTATGTATTACAAATAATAATAACAATAATAATTTTCATTGTTTTTCTTTAATTATACATATAAAAACATTCACTTCTTTCATTCATTCTTCATATATTTTATCCTTACAGTATCTTAAGTTTAAAATTATTTTTATTTGCTTACAAATGTTTTTGCTTTTCTACATTATGTATTACAAGTAATAGTGATAATAATTTTTATTCGTTTTATTTAATTACATATATAACATATAACATAATTACATATATAAAAACATCCACTTCTTCATTTATTTCTGATATGTTATATTGCTATGGTATCTTAAGATTAAAATTATTTTTGTTCGCTTACACTTTTATTTCTTTACACTTTATTTTTTTATTTTTATAGATATTAATTCCTAATATATTAACTTAATAACATAATCATTTATTCATATATAATAAAATTTATATATTATATTATTATTATATTATTTATATCATTCATTACAGATATTACAATAATGATATTCCACAAAAAAATGCTTTAAATATAATGATTTTTTACACCGAATACATATTATTACAGATTTATTGTTGCAATTTTCGATATCACATGTTAAAATTTCTTCATAACTAAATTTTACTGCATTTTTAAATTCTTCCGGTCTTTCATTTGTATATCCACTTTTAAACCACAAATATTTAAATAAATTGTGATATCAAGGAGATGATAACTGATTGTGTATCAAAGATTGTAATTTTATTATATTATTTCGTTGATATAAATTTACATCACTTTCCAATAATAAAACGGTCAGAAAATTTTTTAGCAAAATTTTTTCAAATCCGAAATCCATAAACATCTAATGGTTGTATTTTCTGTAAGAATCTTTTGAAATTATCATTGTATTAATGCGTTTTTCTGCTAATATTAAATCAGAAACAATATCGAAACAATGTCCACTTCAAGAATTAATAAGAAGAACACTATCAATACCAACATTTGGAAAGAAAGCTTCTTGTAACCAAGATTTAAAATGTGTCTGTACGAAACAATAATTTAAATTAATAACATTAAATTTTATTAGATTTCTAAAATAATAATAAAAGTTACAATTGAAATTTGTGTATACCTGCTGTCATTTTACTAGATTTTGATGCTTTCACAATAACATTTATTAGTCTGAACAAATTTTCTTCCATTTTTGGCCCAAACATATCATTAGCTTCTTGTAATAAATAAAGGGGATAGCAATCTATCATCACACGATATTATTGATTGTATCATGTATGAATAAGTTGTCAATGATATAAATTGTATAATAAATTGTAAAACGCTCTACTGTCTTTATTCCTTGATCAGATAGTGATCTTCCGGAATGGATTTCTAATTGAAATCCACTTTGATCTCAATTATAAATATTTTCAGATCCGAACTGTTCAATAAGAGGTTTTATTGTTTTTAAAAAATCTTTGGTAGTTTTTTTGCAAATTAACTGAATCTTCCAGTGTTTTTCTAGTGACAAACTTTGTAATTTTTCTTGAAACAATTCGATGGGACTTTTTGAATCTTGCAATTATCAGATGCTTTAAACATAGGATTTAAATTTTCTATTTCTTGTTGAGCCTGTAGAGTCCACCTTTTTAAATCAACATGATGGAATTAAATGATCTGATTGAACAGCTGCGGTAAATTTATTACGTGTAAATTGGGAAATGTAGAATAATTTTTCGATACGATTTCCAGATGTGAGTGTAATTCTTCCCATCGTTTCAATTGACGTTCGGATGACACTCTTCTAAATTTATGCTGTACAGATTTTAAAGAGCGATTTCTTTTTTTATCATTTACATTATCTTCATTGTTAGCGTCATATTTTTGGTTTTGATTATTTTTGATTGTCATATTTTTCGCCAATATCTAACAGCTCGCCTTTTATAAGAATTATCAAAGTGCACATTATCACTCAAACATTCATAAATATTTAAATTATCTTCGCTCCATGCTTCCTCATCATCCTCCAATTATTTCAAAAGTGTGCAATTTATAAAGTTCTTGGAAATCGAGACACATTTCTTCTGTTATTTTCAATCCATTGTAATGAAAAATACTACCTAATAATAATTTTTGGATGTTTTCTTTCAATTCTATTTTTGCTTCAATTATTGGCGTTTCCATATATCGAACTTATGAAGGCCAATAAAAGCCTGACAACATTAATTGGATTAAAAATCATTATTAATATGTTCTTCTATAGAAATATACATTAAAGCACTTTAACACACTATAATAAAGTGACTTTACTGATTATAACTGCAAATCTGCTAGTATTTATACATTGGATTTATTGATGCCTATCTTTAAGAATGCACTTAAGCTTAAAAAGTGTCAGTGAAAGACATTCCGATACGAAAGATAAACAATAACATATTTTATGATAATTTTATGATTATTTTATGATAATTTTATAATGATGATACGGTTAATGAAATTATTATCACTTCTTATATCACAAACACATATTTTAAGAATAATATTATTACTTAATTTTCACGTCTTTTGACGTGACTTTTCTCAAAACAATAGGAGTATTCTTTAGAATGGCTAAATAATATATAATAACATAATTATTTTAATATTTATAAAAAGTTGATAAATTTGTGTTACAAAATAAATGCATCTTAAACATCAAAAAATGATTATGCTATGAAGTACGTTTTAGGAATTAGTGTATAAAGGCAATGTAAACAAATAAGAGTCTATTTATTCGCGTAAACGAATAAAAATAATTTTAAATTTAAGGTACTATAATGATAAAATATATGAAGAATGAATAAAAGAAGTGAATGTTTTTATATGTATAATTAAAAAAAACAATGAAAATTATTATTATTATTATTTGTAATACATAAAGTAGAAACATAATTTTGTCACGCAAGTGCTACATAAAAGCACAAATGATGCATATAGCAATGTTTTCAGATTATTTCTGAAAAATGCGATTTTGTAAAATAATTTTATTATATGAATTATATATGGTTGAATTTGGCATAAAATTCTCTTTAATTTTTATTCCTAGGAAAAATTTAAATTCTCTAAAATAATAATGGGGAGTGGGGGTAGTTTAAAAAATATTAAATTTAAAAAAATCTAAATACACAGATAAAGTACATAAGAAATAATAAAAGTTTTATCTAAAATATTTTTTTATATATCTCACCGTTTCGTTGATAATTGATGGAATTCAAAAATATAGATTAGCCTTTGAGGAGTTGTTCACCCCTTAAAACTTCGATTGGGCATATATACAAAATATGTGTCTTAGATTTTTGTGTTTAATAACATATTTCAAAGAGAATGAAATCGGTTCCGGACAGTTTGTGTTTAATAACGTATTTTAAGGAGAATGAAATCGGTTCCGGACAATGGCTTCTAACAGATCCCTTGTTAAAGTCTTGTAATCTTATTAATCTAGACAAGGTACAGTGATAGAAATCGGTACGCATTTAATCGCGCGTTTTATAGTCGGTGCATTTTACAGAAAAGAATATAATTAAACACGTCGATGTGATCTAACCAGAATGAACACAGAATACAAAAAAAACATAATTTGCGTAAGAATGAATAAATTCAGTTTTCACATTTATACTTGCTTTTCTATTTTTATATATATTTATTGTCGCACATTTCTTTTTTGCAAAAATGAAATATCATTTCTCACTCATTTCTCTTACATTGACTGTAATATCGTAGAAAAAAATAAATTAATATTTATAAATTACTCAACATAATATGTTACATATTGTACATAATATTATTACATTATACTAAACTATATATAAATATATATAATATGATACAAGAAAATATAAATTAAATATAATAATAATAATAAAGAAAATTAAATTATTAAATTATTAAATTAAATTATTATATATTTCTAATTAAAACTTTTCACAACATACTAATAATTTGACCTTCCTTTTCTTTCTTACTGTCAAATCATTCACATACTTACTCAAATCATTTCACATAGTGAAAAGATCATGGAAATCTAAAGCAATGTACTTCTTACGTCACGCTCTTGTTCACTTATCAAAGAAATTCGTTAATCATTCTTTCTAACTATTAATTATTATTATTGTAGCATACTGATTTTACTAGATCAAATCTTCTATCTCATTGAACTTTAGTGAAATTTATTACACTTTCGTAGTTCTATTCAATTTAACATTTTAAAAGCGCTAATATTTTAAAAATAATACATTTTTTAATTCTTTTGTATTATTTCTTTATGAATATTTTTATTTTGTTTTAACATATTTTTGAAGAAAATATCTTAATTTAAAAATCAGAATTTTAATCATATTATGTCCTACAAAAAGATTGTAAATTATTCATATATCAATCTTTTAAATTAAACTTCTGTAATGTAAGCTTCTACAACAAATCATTAATAAAATTTATAAAATTTCTTTAAAATATTAGAACATTTTAAAATAATATTATAATTCGTAAAAATCCAACATATTCTTGAAAATAATTAGCGATTGTTATAAATTCATTTTATACAAAATATTGTGAGTTTCATATGAATTCGCCTAATTATAAAATAGACATTGAATGTTTATGCTTTCATTTGATAAACAAATGACGAGACGTGTTCATTTAATACAAATATAAGCACTAGTCAGTCAATTATTATGTAAATATTAATAACGCAAACATTAATGTCAAATGGATCGATGTTTTGCTCCCTGTAACATTATTAATCTCACAAAAAATGTAAACGTTTATCAGTTTACTACAATTTTATACCTTTTTATTTATTTATTAGAATTATATTCTTAGATATTATCATCTTTTATTCTCATTTTTTATTATCATCATCTTTTATTATTCTATTTGAATTATTTTAAGATTCCGTATTCCACATTATATACATATATTTTTCCAAAAGGAGATACTATCCCTAATAACACAAGAACGTCCTCAGAACGTTCTTAGGACGTCCTATGATGAACCGGATATCCTGAGGATTACACATTATGATGATCCTGAAACGTAAACAGGACGTCCTGTGGACTAGCAAATGAGCGCCTCATTACGTCCTCGAGACGTTCTCAAAACGTTCTCCACTCAGCTTCAGGCTATCCTGAGGACTTTCTTAAGATGACTTTAGGATGACTTCAGGATGACTTTAAGGACATCCTGAAAACGATCGCGTTCTGATATTGACTGCTAGTACTGAAAATCTATAATATACGTGACACTCCTTACGGAAAATAAATTAAAAAAAATTAAAAAATGGAAAAAAAAGAGAAAGTGATGAAACATCTTTTATTTCGTATCACTGCATGTTTCTAAAACCGGTCATCCATCCATTTGGAAATCCTGCTTGATGTCGCTTAACCTCTGTATTGGAATGAAATCTGCTACTGAAATGATGAAATAAGTGATTACCGAATCTCGGTTTAAATTTGATAAATCTGATTAATGAATGTTACTATATTGTCGTATAAATAGTATCAATTTTAAAATCTCGATTGCACATGTAATTCTTGTAGATAATTTAATTACATATATAGGGCCGTGAACCTATATTATGTTTAATGAGAATCATTTTATGAAAATTGTATATATTTTGCTTACTTGTTTATGAATTTGTTAATAATTGTATTAAATATGGGAAATATTTTTCTTATTTATATATTATAGTTGATTAAGAAAGATAGTAATTAATAATATTTCATTATTTATTCATTAAAAATATCTAAAAAATGACGATATATTTATGGCGATAATATTTCGTGACAAATGTTACGTTTATTTTACGTCATTATTTAGTACACTGACGACGAATGACGAAAAATGATCTTAAATTATCGTCATAATAACGTCATCTTGTTATTTGGGCCAGAATATGTTATTATGCTATTTTCAAAATACGTTTCAAGACTATGTCAGGACAAGGTCAGGATTATCAATTATTTATTAAAAATGCGTTATGCATAAATGAATCAAACTTTATTAATTATAACTCGTTAGTTATACAAAACATAAAAATTCTCATTTTGAACATATGAAATAAAATATAACATAAACTATAAACTCTTTAACGTAAATAATATTTTTTTAAGATAATTAATTTTTAAAAGAACTTTATATCTTTATATATATATATACATATAATGCATTTTTAATAAATAATTGTTAATAATCCTGACATTGTCCTGACAGTCCTGAAACGTATTCTGGAAACACCATAATAACATATTCTGGATCAATAGTTACATTATGGACGTCCATAGAATTACGAACGGATATGTTTAAGACTTTTTCAAGACGTCCCTAAGGATACTTGTGGGATATTCTGAAATTATCCTGAAGTCATCCTAAAGTCGTCCTAAGAAAGTCCTCAGGATAGTCTGAGGTTGAATGGAGGACGTCCCGAGAACGTAATGAAGCGTTTATTTGCTACTCCACAGAACGTCCAGAAATTTTTGTCTAAGAGTAATGTTGATTCCTAAATATGTCCTACATATGTCCTGGGATATTTAGGACTTACAGGATCGTCCTGAGAATACATCCTGTGCTATTAGAGATGTACCTCCTTCATGCTTCTTATTGTAAGAAAATAATCCTTTTTACAAAAAAAATTTGTTATTTAAAAATAGCACTAATTTATGATAGTTACGAGTAAAATCTAACCTACAAAAGAAGTTTATATAAAATATTTGATATCAAAAATTGGCACCAATTACTTATATTTATTATATATATATATATATATATATATATATATATATATATATCATACAATTACTCTATTCTATCATGAATTCTGTTTTAAATTCTAAACTGCACACACGTATACATATTGATAAAACTATTTTTTAAAGTTTCGAATAAGTTAATTCAAAAAATTTCAAAAATAAGCATTATTGATCAATTAGAAATCAAGCTGACTTCAGATTGATAACCAACGGCGAATGGAGCTTAAATGTTTGGTATGGCAAAATTGGCAATAATCAAACCATATTTTATTGACGGATTATTAACAGGACATAAATATTTTATCTTTCTCTTTGAACACTATCATTTTTATTAGAAAATATATGATCCTAAATCCTTTAATAATATGATATCAACTGGACGATTGTCCTGCACATTATACACAATGAGCATGATAAGTATTATAAACGCAATTTCCTAATCAATAGATTGGACATAGAAAATTTCATGACCGGATCATTCTCCAGATTTGATTACTTTCTTTAAAATCATATATACTCTAAAAGGAAATTTATAGCGAGCTACCAACAATACTTGAGAACATGAAAGAATGTTAGAGTACGTAATGTTATAACTCCAAAAACTTGATGATGTACCATTCACTTATTAATCATCCATTAATCAACTACGTACTTACACTGATTGTAACGGATAACATTTTGGATATAATTTACATTAAAAATCATTTAAAAGATATTTCAATTATTGACTTTTTATTTATTTCTTAAAATAATCTCTTAGTTTTTAATATTCTTTCGAATTGCAGAGTCAAATGTTACACATTTTATTTAAAGAATTCAAGATGACTTTCATATATCTCATTAAAAAACAAAATAAAAAATTAATTATTATATGTTCCCCTGGATACTATGACTTTAAACAAATTTTGTTATATAACAATTTACGAATAATTGAAGATGATCGAATTAGATGCCTTACATATATACATATATACATATGTAAATGTAATTAGTTATTTCAATTTTAAAAATTATCAATATATTTTAACAGTTTTATCATTCCATTTTCTTTATTAAATATTTTTTAAAGCTTTTGTTTAATTTATTTTTAAAGCTTTTTCGTTTAATTAATTTCACTTTCCTATGATTCGTAAATATCGTTAACATAAATTTGCTTTGCAATTCACAAAGATATTTCGAAAGCATTTTGAACCTATAAACAGTTGATAAATTATTCATAAACAATTGAAACGACAAAATGCATTTATTTATTCAATTATCGTTGTTTTCTTCAATCCTTTGTGTTGCAATATGTCTATTACATATTCTCAGCGATATCGAGATAGTAATATTGCGCCAATTAGTATCTCGAATTTTATTGAAATCAAAATCTATTTTCTTTAGTTTTAAAGAATAATTTTAATATAAGGCGAAAGATTTTAAGAGATATTGTTAAAAAAGTAATTATTGATTTTTACACTTAATTATAATTTTGAAAAAATAATGGTAGCATATTATGCATATTTTTTTTTAAAACAAGAGTTATATTGTTTCTTTTCTTTTATCGCTATTTTGTATATACAACATTTGATGCGAGAAAATTATTATTATTATTATTATTATTATTACTATTACTATTACTATTGCTACTGCTGCTGCTATTGCCATTGCCATTGCCATTGCCATTGCCATTGCCATTGCCATTGCCATTGCCATTGCCATTGCCATTGCCATTGCCATTGCCATTGCCATTGCCATTGCCATTGCCATTGCCATTGCCATTGCCATTGCCATTGCCATTGCCATTGCCATTGCCATTGCCATTGCCATTGCCATTGCCATTGCCATTGCCATTGCCATTGCCATTGCCATTGCCATTGCCATTGCCATTGCCATTGCCATTGCCATTGCCATTGCCATTGCCATTGCCATTGCCATTGCCATTGCCATTGCCATTGCCATTGCCATTGCCATTGCCATTGCCATTGCCATTGCCATTGCCATTGCCATTGCCATTGCCATTGCCATTGCCATTGCCATTGCCATTGCCATTGCCATTGCCATTGCCATTGCCATTGCCATTGCCATTGCCATTGCCATTGCCATTGCCATTGCCATTGCCATTGCCATTGCCATTGCCATTGCCATTGCCATTGCCATTGCCATTGCCATTGCCATTGCCATTGCCATTGCCATTGCCATTGCCATTGCCATTGCCATTGCCATTGCCATTGCCATTGCCATTGCCATTGCCATTGCCATTGCCATTGCCATTGCCATTGCCATTGCCATTGCCATTGCCATTGCCATTGCCATTGCCATTGCCATTGCCATTGCCATTGCCATTGCCATTGCCATTGCCATTGCCATTGCCATTGCCATTGCCATTGCCATTGCCATTGCCATTGCCATTGCCATTGCCATTGCCATTGCCATTGCCATTGCCATTGCCATTGCCATTGCCATTGCCATTGCCATTGCCATTGCCATTGCCATTGCCATTGCCATTGCCATTGCCATTGCCATTGCCATTGCCATTGCCATTGCCATTGCCATTGCCATTGCCATTGCCATTGCCATTACCATTGCCATTACTATTATCATTACTATTATCATTACTATTACCATTACTGTTGTTGTTCTTAAAAATTGCAATTATTAAAAGACTTAAAGTTTTCTAATATTGAAATTTTCATAAAATAATAAAAGAAGAAAATTTCTTATGTTTTAATTTTTATTAAAAAAAATTAATAAATTAAAATTAATAATGACTAATCGATAACTTATTAAAGAAGATATATTCAGAAAGCAGTAACTTTAGAGTAACTTAAGCAGCACTTTAAATTAAATTAATTATCTTGATTAATGAAAGTAACTAGCCATAATAATAAGCTTGACCAATGTAGAATATGTATGCATATTTAATATATGCATATTTTTATGAACATATTAAACACTGTTAAATAAAATATTAGAGAATTTATATATATATATATAATATTAAAAATTTTTCGAATTTAAATATCAATACACAATGACAATAGTAATTTTTGTTTTTGTTTTTACAATATCGAACACACATAATACAAATTCTTGTTAAATATATATTTTTATATATCTTGAAATTTATATAAAATTTATATATCTTGTTTTCACATTATTGCCATGTTTAATATTATTTCATGCAGTTAATATTTATTAAAGTATGAACTGTTTATTCTTCTTTTTTTAGTGCAAATAAAAATTTCCGTAAGACTATTATCTAAATTTTATTATAACCATCAATAGTCTTCTATTCCATTTTTTTACTGTTTATTTTCCAGTTTTATTGGTAGCGATGTATTCCGTTATATATATATCATATTTCATATCTCGATAAAAAAATGAATAATAAAAAACTAAATATATATATATATATATATATATATATATATATATATATATATATATATATATATGAAAGAATCTTGATTTTTATCAATGAAGCATTTGAATAAATATGCATTTTGAAAGAGTATTGAACGTTGTAAAAAACGAGTAAAAAAATATTGAATATGATATTATTGAAGTATATAAGTTCAAAAATATATAATTACTGAGATATTTTTCACTAGTAAATGATAAAAATGTAATTTCAATGAGTAAAGAATCCATCATCAATCATTGTATAAAGGTTTTATAAAAGGTGTTATATATAATTTCAGGTTAATAATGATTCTTGTATTAGTAAACGGTATATTAAAAAATTGTTGTCTATATATTACAAACATATTAAACATATTAAACATATATAATACATATATAATAACATATTCAAAATTGATATATTATACACAAAATTGATATATATATATATATATATATATATATATATATATATATATTGTATGTATGTATCATACGATTTCTATTTAAAACATTTTTTTATATAACAAACAGTTCACGAGTAATCGAAAATTGTTAAGTTAAATGCCTCACTTTATTTATATTAATAAAAAGTATGCTTATAAATTTGTGTATGTATTATTTATATAATAAATTATACATTTTCTAATTTGTATATACATTATTTGTATATACTTTTGCTCATAAGCTGCCTCACATGTACATTTCTATTACTTAAACATTACATATTTGTATAAGTATATGTTATAAATCTAAAATAAGAAAAAAAGATTATATTAATATTTTATATATATTTTTTATATTACTTCAATTAACATAATTAATTTAGATATTCTTGAATATCTAAATTAATTATGTTATTTAATATTTGAGGTTAGTTTAATTCCTACTTTCTTTTTTATTGTATATTGAGGAGTTAATTTTGAACGAGTGACAGCTGCATATTATTTAGTTATTTATATATTATTAATTTCCTTTATTATTATATATTTTAAAATTATTTAATTTTTCTTTGACATTTAGATTTGTTATAATGTTAAAGAAGTTCATACATTTTATTCTTGTGTAGATTATACAAGGTAAGTAAAAAGTCTCGGACCGGTAAAATATCTAGAAAACTAAGCATTTTTCAAAGAAATGTTTCATACAAAAGTTGTTAGGTTTTAAATGATATCTATTCACTGATCTGGTTAGTTTCTCTCTTGGGTGGCGTCGCCAATCAAGGTCAAATCAATTTTTTTAATGGCACATCCTATTTTTTCACCCTATTTCAGAAACCTAATATTTCAGAACTGCTGTAAAGAGCTTTTCAAAACACATAAAGTTATTTTTATCAAAAATAGAGTGTGCTATTTAAAAATATCTATGTGACCTTGACCTGACCTTGACGACGCCAAGGTCAGACCAAATCATTGAATAGACCATTTAAAAACCTACAACTTTTGTAAGAAACTTTTCTTTCGGAAATGCTTAGTTTTCGAGATATTTCAAAAATTCGATTCGCGACTTTTTACTCATCCTGTATAATATTAATGTATACATAGATTAATAAGATTATTTTATATATGCTTTGTAACATTCTTTACAATAATAAATCATCCCTGAATTTCTTGTATATATGTAGCAGTATTATACTGCTATATTTTATACTGTATTTTATTACTAAACAAAACTATCTCCAAAAAATTAATTAAAGCCTTTTTTTGCGTATTCAATGTATATATGACTACATTTTTCTTTTAGATAATTATACATTTTTACATTTATGAATCAATTTTAATCTTTCCATATAAATATATTTTACAAAATAGAAAATAAGAAATATATTTATCATAAAATATTTATTTTCTTATGATTCTACCTAAACGATTTTGTATATAATAATGAAAATTCGGATAATAACTATCATATTATTTTTTTTTTTAGAAATCTAATTGCTTTTACCATAGTCTAAATTTTGCGTTTAAAAACTCATATGTCCGAAAGATGATTTATAAGTGAATGTCACATTACTCTAATTTCAAATAATATTTATGCATCTCATTTCATACTTGTTTCTTTTCAATGTCCATTTTCAATGTCCATTTTCTTTTCAATGTCCACAGTAACTGATATAGATATTAATATTATTCCTTATGCTTTTATAACAGAGTAAGAATATTTAATAATTTGACAAGTCTAATAAAGTTTTTTTTATTTCAAGAGATAAGTATACGAGTAATCGATGACATGCTCTTGTATGACAGATTGTATATTGATTCATTTTATGGAAAATATTCATCAATAGAAAAACAGAAAAATTGTTAAACTATGGAAAATTTTTTTACTATGCTTTTCTAACCACACTAAAAAAAAACGTATAGCTTAGTTTTCAGTGCGAAGTTGTTATCACCTTTGCATAAATAGAAAAAAAATATATTATATAAAGAATTATAATTAATTAACATTACATATTTTTTATGTATTAAATATTTTCTGTGTAAACTTTAGTTGACATTTTTCAAGATAAAGAACATAAAACGAGAAAACCAGAAAATTGCATCTTGTGGAAAAAGATAGAAGGAGAACGAAGAACACGAATTTTACACCTGATGGAAATCGCCGTGTAACACCATAGCATCAACGATGTGAAGCGTCATAAGGCGATTTTCCGCACGTGCTATCATTTGTTTGCTCGCTTTTCCTTTATACACATTCTTCCATTCTGATTTTAGTTCTTTTCTCTTTGGCAAAGTCGACAATGTGATGTAAATCGGTGATGTAATTTCATCAAAATTTCGTAAAAAATGTAGTTATTTGTGCTTACAAATTGTGTTTACAAATTTACATAAAATTATAAATTATAAATCATATATAAACTACATAAACTACATAAAAGAATATGCTATAAATAATTTCATATGTACGTACATACGCATATATATTACAAAATATTGTAAAATGGTATTAATAAGTATGGTAATAATGATATTTTTTAAATAAATAAATATTTTTTTTATGATTTTTTATATAAATAGTTTACTCAAAACATAGAAAGATATAATAGTAGGAAACCAAAAATTGAATATTTTATAAGTACTTCACATTTCATATATATTTTAATTTTTAATACCTTAATGTAATATATATGAGTATAAAATATTTCTTTTTTATTGAATGAAATAAAAGAATATAGACAGTTATATCTGACAACTAAGATATTTAATGTTAATAATCTTTTTTATTTTTAAATTCATATAATTACAAGAAAATTTGACATCTGCTTTTGACATCAACTATGTTATTTTCATCAAAGTTACTTAACATTAGTTTCTACATAATGAGTTAACGTCAGAATTATATCTTCTCTTTTCCCCTCATAAAATTAATTTTCAATAACTTCGTTTCAACACTTGTATGCATAGAATAATAAAATCATTTAACTAATATACAAAAATACAATTGCTTTTTAAAACAATATGCAATTTACAATATGAAACTATATACTGTTTCTTCTATAAACCTCATGACACTAAGAAGATCTTTTTGAACCTAAAAGTTAGATAATATTAAATTAAATTAAAAAATATTTAAATAATATATAGTCCTAGCAATCATGATACAATTAAAAAAGGAATAATTCTTTATGAAAAAAATAAGTCAAAAATGCACGATATAGTTTTTAAGTTTTTGCGTGTCAGGTTTCATTTTCGAGAGAAATAATTTTGAACATCAAATATGCATGTACTAACTGTAAATCTCAACATAATGGATCTTTATGTCTGCTTGTATTTATATCTATAAACAAGAATAAAATTAAGATTTACTTCTTGTCATTATTACTATTATCTTATTTATCGGTCTATTTTTATATTTCTAGCATATTTCTAGCAATATTAGTAAAATCTTAATAATGCTATCATACTAATATTGCTATGTAATTTGCCATTTAAAACCTAACAACTTTCAATCTAACATATTTAAATTCTTTATTTTGAATATAACGACTATATAACGTAAAATGAAACACCCTCTCTCTTATATACAGAGTATTTCAGAAATTATAATATAATCAAAAAGATGATTCCTCATGTAAAAATCGAAAATATAGAATAAATTTTTTTCATATAATGCTCCGTTTTCAAGAAAATCAACTTTGAATATCTATTAAGTACACATATACTTGACTACAATGTGCTTGGTTCACTCAATTTGACATCGCTGTTTGTATTTGTAAATAATATCAATTTTTAAAGTCAAGTTAAGAAAATAATTAATTCTAAAAACTTAAAATCATTATCTCAAAAAATCAAAATCCTTTTGAATTAAAAGAATAATATTATATAGGCATTCGAAGTGATAAAAAATTTGGATGTATTATTATTAGTTCATGACGTTTTTATTCTCCGAGCAGGAAACAAATAAATTATTGTAAATTGTAAATTATAAAAATTATTCGTTTCGTGCGATACAAAGTTCTGCTCTTTTTAACAAATTGCTATGCGTAATAATTATTGCTTAGATTCATAATAATTGCTTATATAACATTGACATAACATTGAATTCTTTTTAAAGATCCCTACAATATTATGAAAAAAATTTCAAGATGTTATCTATTCAAAGTGATCTTGATTTTTTATAGAAAAATAACTTTCTTTATTACAAGTTATAGCTTGTATGAAATAGATATGAATATTCATCTTTCCATTTCTTTTTTAAATCGTCAAATCGTTAAAAATCTTGCTGACGCTGAACGTAATATGGAACCTATATATGAGGGGAGGGGGAATGTGGGTATGGATGTGAGTGTGAGTGTAGTTGTGAGGGGTGTCAGTGTAGTGATGTGGAGGGATATGGGTGTGCGAATGAGTGGGTAAATGCTTGGGAAAGTGACAATATATTTTGTAATTATTATTAATTATTATTACATACTTGCGTGCACACACTCAATACACAAGATAAGTGTATGTGAACAACATAACAAATGTATGTGAACAAGCTTCATTTATTAGACACAAAACATTACTTCTTCATATCATATAACTTCAGAAATTAACATGCCAAGTTTATTACTAAAAAAACAAAATATTGTTTGTGAAATATATTTTATATATTTCACATATGTATACTTCTTATGTTTATAACATTGACATTTTATTAATTAAAGTTTAGCAAATGCAGTATTGAACAATACTATTGGCAATTAATATGTGGACAAATATCTTCCATAATAAATAAAGCGTATATAGTGCATGGCTACAGTAATTAAAAAAAGATTATCCAAAAATGCATACAAGTTAATTTTAAAACTGACTTACTTTGTAAGTTAATTACACTAAAAAAATTCTAAAGAAACTCTTTCTTCCGATTTTAAAACGATACTATATTTTACATAGATTATTTGATAGTAGGAATGAATGTGATCTTTAAATTTATATGGCATCAAGCTTTTTTAAGTTCGTGTAAAAAAATGCAAAAATGTCATAATTGTATATTAAAAAGCATATAACGCATTTTATAGTATATATATCTTATCGCACAGTTTATTATATATAAAAGAACATATAATTGCTAACATTTAAATAAGAAAATTTATAAAAAAATGTACCAAAAATTTGAAAACCCCTCCGCCTTTATTTAAAGTTCCTATTTATAGTCTCATTTTTCATTTAGATCCTCTAATAATATAAACAATTACAATTATGTGATTTTTTTTTATGTAAAATAAAATATGCAATAAAATATACATTACATGCTCTTTTATACATAATTACATATAATCTTATCGTCTTTTTACGAAATCTATAATTGGAATTTTGTTTTTATTTTATTTTTTATTCTATCGTGATATATACATTTCAAAATCAAATTCATTTTTTGCAATCAAAAATATATACAAAACATTTGAATCAGGCTTTATAATCAGAACCAAAAACTTTTTTGTAGACTAATTAACTTAAATTTTATATAATAGGCTAATATTTGTTAGTCTTATATAAAATTTATTTTTTAACTTTATTGAGTATGTTGCAAAATTTTATATGGAAAGAAGTTAATCTTTTAATTCATATTTGTATTTAATTCGATCATGTTTTCTTAATTACATTTTATGTTATTCGCCTATGCTGCAAAATAAAATAAAAAGAACAAGTAAGAATATGGTCAAAGGAAAATCGGATCAAATAGAAGATCGCATAATAAAATGAAGATAAATATGATATGGCAATTACGAAATTAATTTAATATTTATTGTACACAATCATATTGCAATAGTACGTTTAATAATATGACATTCTATAAAAATTTTTATATTAAACGTACTATTGCAATATGATTGTGTACAATAAATATTAAATTAATTTCGTAATTGCCATATCATATTTATCTTCATTTTATTATGCGATCTTCTATTTGATCCGATTTTCCTTTGACCATATTCTTACTTGTTCTTTTTATTTTATTTTGCAGCATAGGCGAATAACATAAAATGTAATTAAGAAAACATGATCGAATTAAATACAAATATGAATTAAAAGATTAACTTCTTTCTATATAAAATTTTGCAACATACTTACCTTTTCTTACAAGAATTTAAAGTTATGTAATACTTTCATATATACTTACATATTATTTAATATTTGTACATAATATAATTGTAAAATAATTATATTGATTATAATATGTATAATATGTATAAATATTCAATCAGATAAAATACTTCTGTTTATCTAGAAAATTGTGCAATACACATCGAGATAAAGTCATTGAAACAATAGCAATATGAAATATAATAAGGAGTTGCGTCAACGTTTTACCTAAATGTTTCTTTGAAGAGTTTCCATAAGTTGTATCTTGACGATCGTGCTTCATCCGCGTCATCTACTCGCGTGAGAAATTGCATTCGCCTGACCAGATGAGAAAAACTTCGTCTCAGAGAAAAATACGATAAATTACAAACAAAAAAATAATCAGACTCAAATCTATAGGTCTATAGATTTCGTAAGATTTATGAATAAATTATTTTATATTAATTCCTCATCACTTGCAAACTGTAATGGGACTGTCATGATAATATCTCTTCACTTTTTCTTAATCAATAATCAATTTAAAAAAAATTTAATTTATTAATTATATGCTTCATATATCTTTCTTTGGAACAAGCTTAAGGCATATAGATGTGTACAATCACATAATGAGTCTCACAGTGCGCGCGTATTACGCTTGTTCATCTTAATATCCGCGCCGCCGTGTCGTAGGTGGACGAGATAAAGCCTAATCAAGGAGATGCGGTCTTATCCGCGTCGCAAACTGAGACATATTACATGGCAAGCTGCGACAACGATACGTGCATCGCATAATGCCAATCATGCGAATCACGATACCCGTAATTTCTCGCAACAACTTTCTCTATCCTATCGAACTTAATTCTCGCAAATTTTAATATGTTGAATTTTATTTTATTTACATATGCACATTAATCTTATCAATTCTTATATTACTAATGACTCTCTCTTTTTTTATCTTTTTCTGTTTGTAAATTAAAAAACATCAACTTTTATAAATGTCTATCAAAAAGTAATTCAGCATCAATTAAAGTTCAATCAAATCTTTATAAAAAAATCAATTAAAACATTCAAAGAGCTGTTCTTCTTCAAAATACACTAACGTTACGTTTTATAAAATAAATGAATAAAATAGAAAAGAATAGAAAATGAGAGAGAAAGAGAGAAAGAGAGAGAGAGAGAGAGAGAGACAGAGAGAGAGAAAGAGAGAGAGAGAGAGAGAGAGAGAGAGAGAGAGAGAGAGAGAAAGAGAGACAGAGAGGGAATCTAAGACACATAATAAACACTACTGTGTAACCTTGTCACTTGCTGTATAATATAAGTAATTAGCAAGTGCTGCAATCATCTGTTCAAATAATAAATATTCAATCAGATAAAGAATATTAAAATTATTCAAATATTAAAAATGAAAATATAATCCTAATTGAGAAACAAGCTTCACAAACAAAGAAATATAAAAGAAAAGTAATATAAAAAAGACGTATAATTAATTCTTCTATATACACAGGTGTGTATAAAAAAAATGTTAGCAACCACAAGTACTCATATAGAATAGATCATGTCAAGATATTTTCTCTTTTAACATTTTATTTGTGTGATATTATGTGTATGGTATCTGATATTGTATGTGGGGAGGGGAGAGGACACGCACGGGCACACAAAAACTGAAACTGAAACTACTGTACTAATAATATTGTAATGATAATAATTCATATTTATAATATGATGCTACAATGTAATAGGAGTAAAATGATGAGATATAAAGAAAATCAACAATAGAATTTTATTCAAAAATAAATTGTAGATATAAATATGAAACAACAACAATTTAGAAAAAAACATAGTGATTGCATTTTTTGTATGCACAGATATACGTTCCATGAGCATCCGAGTATTTATTACAGCCTGCGGGAATAAATGCTTTTTCTTTCTTCCTGTTTTCCTTTATGTAGAGAAATAAAATTGCGTCTATTATTTTTTATTCGTTTCGCTGATGTTTTAATGAGTGTACTCTTCGAAATTGATACAATAATTGTTTGCAACTTTGTTTCAAACTTGGGCATGTGTATATGACTGGACTAGAATAGACATTATTAATAATATAATCTTTAAAAATTAAAACTTTATAAAAAATAAATATAAAATAAATTTTTTATATATAAAAATACACACACACACACACACACACACACATACACACACACACACACACACACACATATATATATATATATATATATATATATATATAAATCAAATAATAAATAATAAATAACAAATCCGGTGATATATATATATATATATATATATATATATATATAAAATACATATATATATTGTACGTATGTATTATCCTATTAATTTCTATTAAAATACAAAAAAAAATAACATCGTATTATCCAGGATTATTTGTAATTTTGCTTACATTGTCATGTCATATTAAAAAAATAAATGTAATCATTTCATGTTTGATTTACATTCAGTACATTAATAAAATATTTTCAATTATTTTAATGAATGGAATATTGTACTTTCTTATTTGTGAATTTGTTAACATAACCTTCCAGATATTTATTAACATATGATAACAATGTCATTAGAAATTATTTAAATTACAAAAATATAAATACATTAACATTTTAATTATTAAAGTTTTTTTTAAATTAAGTTAATTAAGTTTTTTTAAATTAAGTTTTAATTAAAGATTTATTTAAAAACTTCGTACAGATTCATATAAAAAAATTTTATTCTATATTTTTTATTTATTTTGCTACAAAAGTGACAAAATCTTTCTGTTATCAATTGTAATAGATGATTATGTACATTCAGAAATGTTTCATATAAATAATATTTTATAATTGCAATTTCACAATTAAAAAATAATGAATTATTAAGTTAGATATTTAATTAAATACATTAGACATAAATACGTTGTCGTCGGTTAAAAAAAGATACATTTGAGAATCAAGATTTCGGCCAGCTGGAACTATTCTCGATCACGAAATCTATTTTCAAAGGCACGTGCTACACGTCTTACGTTTATCATAAGTCTTAATGGCGGTGAAAATTCAAAATATTTCCTTCTCAACTCTGTTCAATTTTTTCCATATATTAATTTATAATTAAATAAGAAAGAAAAGCAATATTTGTATTTAAATTTTATTGAAATTATTTTTATCAAGCAAATAACAATCTATTTTGATATGTAAAGGAATATTTGATTTTATTTGAAACTTTTATTTATAATTATAAATTTATTAAATTTTATTTTTTGCTATTATATGAAAAAAAGACTTTAAAAAATATTACTTAAAAATATTACTTTTTAATATTTTATATTATATTATACAGAAAAACCAAATCTTATTTTTAAATAAAGGTAATTCTATAAATTTTCACTGTACAATGATAATGTAAGAAATTAGATTTTTTGTTATGCTATGCTTAACACTTACTTATAAGACTATATGATATTAAATATTAAGAATATGTTTAATGAAAATTTGATATGTAACAAAATGTTATTATTAAAATCAAATTTTATGCTATTTCTATAAGGTTTATATATTTTTTCCAAGTATTTTATTTTTCAAATATATTATACAATGAACACCTAGCAATCTAGGATTAAATAAAAATGTATTTATTTATACTTTCAACGCGCAACGAACTTTCACAGATTATTTTCCTCTTACTGTGCGGTTTGTCCTCAATTATTAATTCAGAAATTATGCAATCGTGAAACAA
Organism: Pogonomyrmex californicus; assembly: GCA_024349325.1. Classification (NCBI taxonomy): domain Eukaryota; kingdom Metazoa; phylum Arthropoda; class Insecta; order Hymenoptera; family Formicidae; genus Pogonomyrmex; species Pogonomyrmex californicus. The sequence continues at coordinate 1,748,620 of JAECZD010000022.1, forward strand.
CAGAATAAATGACCAATGTATTATTAGACATTCTTAGTGTAATATGGCCAAAATATAAGAACAACAAAAATGAATTTAATAATTTTAACCAAAAATATTATTTAATATATTGTCATTTAGTTATCAAATATCAGTACAGTGATAAATATAAATATTCGATTCATTCAATATAAAAGTAATTATTTATAATATAATAACATTATATTAGCATTGTAATAAATAAATTTAAGTCAAAAAGTACCATAATATTGTTAAGTCTTTCTTTCGGCATAACAAAAATGAAATTTAAATAAGTTTAAAATAATAAATAAAAATTGTAATTTTAAATAAAATCAAATATTTTTGAATATTATTATATTATTCTGATGTATGTAAACATGTTTGTATGTATGTAAATATGTATACATATAAACAGAATGATTCATAATTAATGACGTATCTCTTGTGAACATGTAAACTGAATAGAAAAATCTTTCATTTTGCAATTTTTACAATAGTTAATGATTTAATTTAATAATTAATGATTTATTAATGGTATTAATTTATAAAGATCCGCATAAACATGAAATCCGCGAAATAACTTAGCGTTATGCACGCTCATGGTTATTAGGGGGACAAGACGCTTGAAAGTGTGATCTACAAATAATAAAACATTCGTTTGAAGTGTATCATAAAGATATAAAACAAATCACTAATTAATTATGAGATATTTTATACTTTATTATATATTCTGAATATACAATAGAATATAAAATAGAATATAAAATATCTCATAAACTATTCATTTTTTAATAACTGTATCTTGACATTTTTTATGTAATAAAACAAATTAATTAATGTAAAAAAAATATGTAAATTTATTTAAAAAAATATGTAGTTATATATTACAAATGTCATAATTATTTGTAAAATAATATTTTTTACACCAATTTGTCTATTTTGTAGAAAAAAATCATCAATACCATCACCACACATTATTTTTGAATTAGATTTCTTATAAAAAAAAACTAAATATAAAATTTTAGAAACATAAATACAAATTAGAAAGTGCTTTTTATCAGATGAAATATTTTATAATATTATATGTTTTATAATATTTTATAATATTATATTATATTTAATATTATATGTTTTATATTTTGCAATAATTAACTTTTTTGTAAGATAACCAAAATTTGTGCCCCAAAAGTGACATAGACAGTAATATCAAAATTCATGGTCTTGAAAATTCATGTATTGAAAGACTTAATGAAGTAAATTAATAAACTATGTTTATTTTCCTTTTTGCTATTCCGTAAGATATAAGTAATAATGCAATCATAAAGGTTACATTAGGTTAAGTTACCATGTTTTACAGTATTTGTCTTACCTAACAGCTAAAGTGTCAGTTTATTTTACATCCCGATTTTTAACTGCATTATGAAAAAATAGGAAAGAGAAAAATATAAATAAAAATTTTAGAAACATTATAAACTAACCTAATATTATCAATAACTCACTATTATTTAAATCACGCAATTTGCAAAAGAAAATCATAAGAATTTTATTTTTGCATTTGAGAAATTTGCTTTTTGCTGTTTTTACATAAAAACAAGTAATAAATATATGAATTATGTAGTATGTAATATATATAAATTTTGTTATTTCTTTAATCATTTAAACAAATTATGTTCCTCATCAGTATTAAAATACAATCTTTAATTTCCGAGAAATATCTAAGGATCTTGTCACTATCAGCAACATTCCTCTACCTAAAGGTATCAAGTTATCAAAATAAATATTTTCACGTTAAAGTAAAATATATATAAGATATTTTGTAAACTACTGGTATTTTTATAAATTTACCTAAATATTTTTATTATATTCAAAATAATTAGAAAGATCAAATTATGCCAAAAAGATTATATGATTCCATTTAAAAAAATAGCGACTATGATAAAATCTCGATAGTGACTTCACTTACGAATAAATCAATATCATAATGTCATATCGTTATGTAGCCTCTACAAAACTCTATAATTTTTGTCCAAAACATTCGTCCGTACATCTTTTATTTTTCAAGACATTTGCAATTACTATACACACACCTCGCGCGCGCTCGCGCCTGTGACTCTCTAAATTGACATTTATCTTACTCTATAAAAAACAGAAAAATGTTAAAACAAATAATCAAAAAATTAATATTTTACGAGATATTTTATTATGCTAACATATGTCAGAAACATATAAAATATAAAATAACTTTTAAAGTAACAATTTTTATACATATTTTTACAATTATTCTTTTAAAGGAAGATAAACTAATTGATTAGTACATCCAAAAATAAGGGATATTTATAAAAAAAAGCAAAGTTTAGTTTACCTCATTACCTTTCATGACTCTCAAAGAATAAAATTTAGTTTACGTGGAAGCTCATTTTCAATTAATTAGTTACAAAAATATTGTAATCTATAGATTCATTCCACAGTTATTCAATTAAAATTCATTTGGCTTACTCTACACATACACATATACAAACGCGCGCGCGCGCACACACACACACACACACACACACACACACACACACACACACGTGTATTGTACATATATGTGTATACAATACGGTATTGTAACAAATATTTTCATTTGATATTATTAGAATGTTCAATATTAGAATGTCTTCCCAAGTATTCTTTTAAAAAAGTGCGTTTGATTTTTTGAAAAGAAATTGAAGTTTTTTAATTAACTATTTCTCGCGGTATTATTTCTACAAACTTCAAAACGAGTTTTTTTATCGCTGTTTGTCGTCCATCCAAATTGACGTTATTATGCGGTTTATCACAGCAGACCGCAATTGTCGAAATAAACCCAGTTTGCACAATTTCGCAAGGTAACGCGAATTTTTTATTTTAATTTAAGTGGCATTCAATTTGTTCTGTTTACCTTTAATGCTGTTGTGATAGTTGACAGGTATAATATTATATCATATTAATGCATGTATCTAAAATTTTTCTATATTAGTTATATTGCAATGTGTGTGTGTGTGTGTGTGTGTGTGTGTGTGCGTGCGTGCGTGCGTGCGTGCGTGCGTGCGTGCGTGCGTGCGTGCGTGCGTGCGTGCGTGCGTGCGTGCGTGCGTGCGTGCGTGCGTGCGTGCGTGCGTGCGTGCGTGCGTGCGTGCGTGCGTGCGTGCGTGCGTGCGTGCGTGCGTGCGTGCGTGCGTGCGTGCGTGCGTGCGTGCGTGCGTGCGTGCGTGCGTGCGTGCGTGCGTGCGTGCGTGCGTGCGTGCGTGCGTGCGTGCGTGCGTGCGTGCGTGCGTGCGTGCGTGCGTGCGTGCGTGCGTGCGTGCGTGCGTGCGTGCGTGCGTGCGTGCGTGCGTGCGTGCGTGCGAGTGTGTGTGTGTGTGTGTGTATTAGCATTTAATTTTAAGTTTATAAATGTACTTCGATTTTCAAAATGTGTTATTAAAAATCTAGTAGATTAATTATATATAATCTGCAATTTCATATTCTTCATTAAATAAAACAATATGTTATATACAACAATATATTACAATATACAACAATATACAATAATATATTATCACCATTATCTTAAAATATATACTCTATGTTTCTATCCAAGTAAAAGAAATATATGTATATATATATATATATATATATATATATATATATATATACATAATTTATATATGCATTCACAATATTAATAATTATAATAATAAAATTTAAGTAAGAGGGAAAAAATATTAAAAAATTTATTAAAAAATTTTAATTTATCAATTTATCAATTATAATGCTACATATAATAATAAAAAAAATTGCAAAATATTATGCTTTTCATGTATTTTAAACAAAGTATTCTTAAATGGAGAGATAATATTTAAAATGCATGTGTTCAAAGAGAAGGGTGCTAAGAAAAGGAAATCTACTTACTTTTGCAGAAAGAGGAAGAGAGGAAAGAGAAGAAGGAAGGGAAAGAGAGAAGAAGGGAGGGAGAGAGGTGGAGAGGGAAGAGAGAGAGGGAGGGAGGGAGGAGGGAAGAAAGGGAGGGGGGAGGGAAGAGGTAAAAGAGTTAGAATTCTTAAAAAGACTTTCGTTGTGTAATTAAAATATGAATAAATATATATGTTTCATTTCATAAGAAATTCATATTTCCTATAAATTAACGAAAATTAGGAATGCACTATTTTCTTCGTTACTTAACGATAGAGTATATATTTCAAAACTGAATATAAAACTCATATTTGAAATGTTCATTTTCATTAACTTGATTTCATTTATTAAACGAGAAAATAAATGTTTCTTTGGGTATCATACGCAATATTGCTTTTGTATTTATAATAGAGTTCGCAAAAACAAATTGAGGCAATCAGTTTATCATGGAGCATTTTACATATATAGTTTAATTTTCAATTAAATTTCAAGATAAAATCGATAATTCTAAATAAAAATTTAAATTAATTATTTTGTATTAATATATTAATTCTACTAAAAAAAAATTTAATTTATTTTTTAAATGTTAATTTGTCTTTTATTTGATAAAATGTTACACTTTTTTAAATAAATTAATTGTCTCTAAAATAATCTAAAATAAATAATTCGGTAAACATTTTTCTCATAAATTATATATTATCTATATAACAATTTTCTCTTTCTAACTTTTATTCATGTTTCTTAATATGAAAGCATAACATTAAAACGTAATATTAAAATTACATGATTCTTTTAGAGCTTATTAGGGAAATAATGTTATACTATTTTTCATTGATGTTAAGTTATTTCTTTTATAAAAAGAAAGAATATCTCTTTATGGAATGTAAGAAAGAATTTTATTTCATATTTTATATATTTGTATAACATAGAAGAAATGTAGTGCAATATACTTTTTACTTTTGTACTACAGAATTTTCTGTGGATTTTTGTATTTTATCTGTTTTGTTAACAATTCAATTTTTTAATAATTGCATTCTATTAAAAACTATTCAATAAAAGCTATTCAATAAAATATAAAAAGCTAATGATGGAGCTGTTACACACCTTTTCCGTAACTCTTGTCACATTCCAAGCATCATGCATTAAGAATAACATTCATAAATATCACTCACTTCACACTCGCGAATATTCTACAAGTTTTAACTTTTTAGCGGAGCGGCGATATCGCGGAAGATTGTGGGACAAGTAATATCGTTGACAATTGTCAATTTAAATTGTAATGAAATAAGACATACGACATCGATTCCCGAAGAACACGCGATTGTGCAATAATGTACAACGACGGCAATAACAAGATGAGAATCCCGTAAGAATGCAAACCACGTGGCTATAAGATTTTCAAAACGGAGCGTATACCACAAAAGCAAACTCACGTATCAGCAGCTCGCTGTGTACTGTCGCACGTTCCGTCATTGCGATCGTCTGTGCGTTATCCCCTCCTTAAACCCCATTCCATTTCTCCAATCTACGCGCCAGCGCACGTCTCTGATGCATGTATGTATATGCATATGTCAAGTAAATTATATTCTTGTGCTATGTTCAATTAAGGAAGTATCTACTTTAATAAAATTTATCTCTTATATGTTTAATTCCATTAGTTAAATATAATTTTCATATTAAAATATTTACATATTCATAATACGAGTAATTTATATAATGTAAAATAAAATAATATTTATTATTTGATATCATCAACAATAAATTAACGATTTTTCATCGTTAATCACAGTCTTATAATTGATCTGATCGAACGTCATCAAATAATATATAACTATGTAATAATGATATATAATATATATCATATTATATATATATATATATATATATATATATATATATATATATATATATATATATATATATGGAAAACAGTGTACCAATTTAGAAAACAGCTTCTTAACAATTTACTTATTAAATTCATACATTAAATACAGAAGAGAAAAAATCTAGAAACCAATTTTTCAATTACATTTCACAAATTTACTTCACTTTTCTACGAATTTATTTCTATTGAAGAAATATTTGTACCTCATAAAAAAAGTATTACGCAGCACATTTCTCGCCGAGTCCAATTTCCAATTACTTTGCCGTTTTGAACACACATTCGACAATGACAAATTACTAAACTGCTGTAAATCTCGCACCAAATGCACATTACGTTAGACATTTCACATTTTATCAACTTTTATATAATTTAAAATGCATCTATACAAAATTAATAATTTTATATAAAATGATGTTAAAAAATTATATATATATGAAAATGTATTCATATATGCGTGAATGTCGCCTATATACGTGTGTGTGTGTGTGTGTGTGTGTGTGTGTGTGTGTGTGTGTGTGTGTGTGTGTGTGTGTGTGTGTGTGTGTGTGTGTGTGTGTGTGTGTGTGTGTGTGTGTGTGTGTGTGTGTGTGTGTGTGTGTGTGTGTGTGTGTGTGTGTGTGTGTGTGTGTGTGTGTGTGTGTGTGTGTGTGTGTGTGTGTGTGTGTGTGTGTGTGTGTGTGTGTGTGTGTGTGTGTGTGTGTGTGTGTGTGTGTGTGTGTGTGTGTGTGTGTGTGTCTAACATTGTTACCACTCCGAACAAATCAGACACTTTAAATACAACCATTTTCTTTTAAATAAACTGAAAGAAAATATTCTCGACATAAATCGACATAAATTTTCAGAAAATGGTTTAAAAGTCAAGCAAAATGACTCGCAATACCACATTACTCGAAAATACAACTTCAAAATAAAAATCAAGTGAGCGAGCATAAAAGTAGCATTAAATTCAAATTGTCCTGATAGGCAAAATACGAGGCAGTTGTCTCTATTGTCATACAAAAATGAAAAGACATTCCGCAAAGTTCAAAATACAAATGATTATGTAGAAGTACAGATACACACACACACACACACACAAACACACACTCTCTCTCTCTCTCTCTCTCTCTCTCTCTCTCTCTCTCTCTCTTAGTGTGAGTCCACAATAAGTATTTAATCTTTAAGTCGTAAGAAATTGACCAATCATAGTCGATTATTCTTTTCATATTCGATTATAATTGGTCAATTTCTTATTTCTTAAAGCTTAAATCACCTATTGTGGACCGACACTTATAAACAAAAGAGAGAGAAATGCTAAATACACGCATTCCACATTACAAAGTTAGTTTACAAAAATTTGATAAAAGCTGGCCAATTTATAGTTGTCAATAAAATCTAATATAATTCTCGATGTTTCTATTCTACTTTGCAAAATATAATATATCTTTTTATCTAAAGTTATTGTATTTGTATGTATATACTTACTTTTTATAAAAAAGTAAAAAAGTCGCCAAGTATAGCAAAGGTATGTACGTGTGTAATGCGACTTGGGCGCGCCAAGTTTTTGTATGTCTGTTTAAGATTGCTTTATATGTAATGATGATATATATATATATATATTTCATTATTACATATATATATATATATATATATATATATATATATATATTTCCATTTTTTGCCATATGATCATAACATAATGATGAATCTTGAGTTTTATTTTTATATAAAGATATAATTTGTGTCAGTAATTGAAAAACCTTTTTCCATTAAAAAGTAACATTTTTATATAATAATCTTTCACATACACACTGCGTGTACATTTGGCGACTTTTTTACTCTTTTATAAAAATAACAATTACCTGGTGACATGTTAACAAAATCCAAGGATAATTTATGGCCGATATTCATAATCAGTTCTTATCTCAATTAATCAACCAACCAATAATTCTATAGAAATTGATCAATTGCCTTTGTCAATTGCCTTAAATTTGTCAATAAATGCGATTGTTCAATTCCATTAGATCAATAAAATGAAATTAATCGATTTAAAATAAACTAATTGAATTGTTTTATTAAAAATTTATTCTTCATTCATTAGTTTTAATTAAATTTTTATTTTTTATTTTCATTTTTTATCTTTTTTTATCACTTTTATCTTTTTATTTTTATTTTCACTTCTATTTTTATTTTTGCTATGATATGCGAAAAGATTGCGGAGATATGTGGAAAAATTACGAGCGGATTGCGGAATAATTGCGGAAGTATATGAAAAAGTGAACGGATGCGGAGAGGTTGCGGAAAGAGAAAAAATATGCAGAAAGATTGCGGAATGATCGTCAAATTATATAATATTCATATTTCGCGCTGAAGGTTTCATTGCCGCCGCTGCGTAGTAGGCAAAAATTGCAACTGTAACCCATTGAGCTCTATTGTATACTGGAGTGAGCCTTCAAGGAGTAAGGATGTCTCACTTACTAAAAAAAGACAACGTGCGAGTTGGAATCGCTCTCTTTGTCGAGAGATTCCCGGATTGATTAACGTTATTCTACTACCATAAGGTTAAGCAATAAGTACACTGTAGAAAAGAGATAAAGATTCCAACTTTAGTATGCCCGTTCTTTTTTCCGCTGGGCCGCGGTTTTCTATAATTTAATATAGGGATGGCTCACTCCAGTATACTATAGAGCTCAATGCCGTAGCCCATACAGATGGCGACGATGACAATAATAGGATTAAAAATAAAATGCAGCAGAAAAATTTCAAAATTAAAGTACAAAGTTGCATTATTCACGATCCTCTAGATCTATATAAATCATAAAAATAAGAAAATAAAAAATGACCTTAAAAATATTTTTGGAATTTCAAGGTCACATCTATGCCAAAATCTTAGCTTTAAATGTACATATATAAATGCTAAATTTGAAATCCATACCATAATTAAAAATAAAAATTTTCAAAATGGCAGCCAAAAAGTTTAAAATAGCTTAAAACATAAAATTGCGTTATTTACAATAAATATATGAGAGAGCGAAGAAAAGGGAAGAAGAATGAGCGAGAGTAAATGAGACAGAAAGGATGAAATTATGAGAAAGTTGGGAGAGGTAGAGTGAGAGCGATGAGGGAGAGAGAGAGAGAGAGAGACACGAAAAAGAGAATGAGATGGAGCGAGGGAGTGTATCTTGATGTTAAAATAAGATTTGAAAATATTTGTGGAATTTCAAAGTCACATCTGTGTCAAAACGTTTGTTCTAAATAAGCATATATAAATACTGATTATAAAATCCGATTAAAAATAAAAATTATAAAAAAAGGGCAGAAAAATTTTAAAATTAAAGTACAAAGTTGCGTTATTTACAATCCTGTAGGTCTATAGATCATAAAAATAAAAAAATATAAAATGATCTTAAAAATATTTTTGGAATTTTAATGTCACACCTATGCCAAAATTTTAAATAAACACATATATATATATATATATATATATATATATATGTTTATTTAAAATTTTGGCATAGGTGTGACATTAAAATTCCAAAAATATTTTTAAGGTCATTTTATATTTTTATTATATATATATATATAATATTTTATATTTTATATATATATATATATATATATATATATGTATATATATATATATATATGTATGCTGAATTTGAAGTCCGTACGATTAAAATTAAAAATTTTCAAAATGGCGGCAAAAAAATTTACAAAGTACAAAGTTGCATTATTTATGATCCTCTAGGTCTATAGATCATGAAAATAAGAAAATGAAAAATGAAAATATTTTTTAGATTTTCAAGGTCATATCTATGCTAAAATTTTAGTTTTAAATAAACATATATAAATGCTAAATTTGAAGTCTGTACGAAAAATAAAAATTTTAAAAATGTAGATAAAAAAATTTTAAAGGAAGAGTTGCGGAAGAGGTGCAAAGATATGCAGAAAAATTATGGAAGTTGCGAAATGATTGCGGAAGATTACGGAAAGGTTGCAGAAAATTTGAGGAAAAATTGCGGAAAAAGTGCAAAAATATTCAGAAAGATTGTGGAAGAGTTGCGGAATGGTTGCGGAAATGTTGCGAAAATGTTGCAGAAGAGGTGCAAAAATATACGAAAAGATTATGGAACAGTTGCGGAATGATTGCGGAAGAGTTGCGGAAATGTTGCGAAAAAGTTGCGGAAGAAGTGCAAAGGTATGCAAAAAGATTGTGAAAAAGTTGCGGAATGGTTGCAGAATAGTTGCGGAAATGTTGCGGAAGAGATGCAAAGATATGCGGAAAAATTGTGGAACAGTTGCGGAATGGTTGCGGAAGAATTGTGGAAGAGGTGTAAAGTATGCAGAAAGATTGTGGAAAAGTTGCGGAATGATTGCGGAATAGTTGTGGAAATGTTGCGGAAGATTTGCGGAAGAGGTGCAAAGATATGCAGAAAGATTGTGGAAAAGTTGCGGAATGGTTGCGGAATAGTTGCGGAAACGTTACGGAAGAATTGCGGAAGAGGTGCAAAGATATGCAGAAAGTGAAAATAAATACATAAAATAATAAAAGAATCTAAACAAAATTAATAAACGAATTTAATAAACAAATGTCGTTTCGACATTATATTAGGTCATTCTCAGTGATAAAAATTGAAATTAATCGAAAAACAAGACTTAAAATCATAATAATCCGCACCCTAACAATGCGTCATAACAACAGAAAAGCTTCGCACATTAATTATCTAACTAGATATTATATTTGTATATTTTAACACGAATGCATCAAATTTTTGTATATTATAATTTGATCTTATATAATTTCGAATTTGCAATGAAATCCACAGCAAATAATAAAGTTATACGATATATATATATATATATACATATATATATATATATATATATCGTATAACTTTATTATTTGCAAATATATATATAATTTGTACTTGTTAATTCATTATTTCATGTGTACACATACATACATACATAGTATTGTAAATTTTGGAGAGAGCCGGCCGAATACCTTATTTACTTTAGTAATTCACAGTTTAGTATATTTCTATTGTCCAAAAATGCATTTGACTTGAAATGGAAAAGTTCACTATTTAATGATGAGAGGGTATGGCAGAAGAATAACTTCTCTTATCGAGAAGTAGCGGATTTATTTAATGCTACTTATCCTCACCGTGATCCAATTTCAAAGTCACTGAAAGAAGTGTTGAAAGAATTGTTGGTCGTTTACAAAGAACCAGTAAAATTAAAGATACACCAAGATACGGAAGATCCATAGACACTAATGATGAAAAAGCTTTAGTTCTATAAACGCTAATCCTCATCGATCTTGAGAGCAGCTCAACAAAATGATACTAGCGCAACATCAGTCCGTCGAATCTTCAAGAGACACCATTATTATCCTTACAAAATACATCTAGTTCAGGAATTATCTAAAGACGATTATGACAGAAGAGTAAAATTTTGCGACACAATTATGACATGATTTGATGAAAATTGTCAGTTTTTCAATTGGATTTGTTTTTCTGCTAAGGCAACATTTGAAATAAACGGTTTTGTAAGTTGACAGAATGAGGTAGTGGGCAAATGAAAATCCGCATTGATGAATGACAATCATACATAATATCCTCAGAAATTTAATGTTTGGGCTGGAATAATGCTTAATCATATTATGGGACCGTTTTTCATTGAAGGAATAACTTCAGAAAATTATTGTAATTTGTTAAGGAACCAAGTGATATCGACTATTCAAGAAATTGCTGGAGAAGGATTGCATAATATTGGGTTTCAACAGGATGGGTCTCCAGCTCATTTTTAGCAGCTCGAAATCTTCTTAATATTTTTACTGATCGATGGATTGGTAGAAGAGATACAATAGAATATCCACCGAGATCACCGGGCCCAATTAGACTCTTTTTATTGAGGGTACTTAGAGCTGCGAGAAAAAATAGTAGACGTTTCGAGTTCAATCACGCCAGATGTTATAACTGTTCGCCTAGGATATTGTTAAGTTGTCGATGACTTCGCGTTGTTCTCGCCTCGAAAATCTCTTTCAAAGGAGCCCTCACTCGACCACACGTGTCATTTAAGATTTTCCAATCTTCTCATCTCTCACTATTTGATCCCAAAAACACCCAATCACTTACGTGGTTGAGTGTTTTTGGGATCAAATAGTGAGATCATAAGATCTCTCACTATTTGACCCCAAAAACATCCAACCACTTGTGTAGTTGGGTGCTTTTGGGATCAAATAGTGAGAGATCTTATGATCCCATTGTATCCTTATAAATTTTAAGCCTTTACCTTGATCTATTCAAAAGTTATTTAGATGGTCTGGAACTTTTGATGGGCATATGTATATATATATATCATCTCTCTGGAGTACCGGTCGTAGGGATTCGAGAGAATATACATGTATACGAGAGTAGTCTGAAAAGTTTTGAGCCTTAACATGAAGATGACGTTACTCGTCAAAACCATTTTAGTATTACAATAGTATATGGTTTGAAAGACTTTTGTGAAAATTTCAGCCATTTTGAACTGATCTGGGCTATGTGAAGCTGCCGTTATTCTTCCCTTTCCTTTCTCTCTTTCTCTGAACATGCTTGATGCAATCTGTCGTGCTCCAGGAGGATTATTTATATATTTGCCAATGGCGTTGGAGGGTGTCGCCACTGCAGTCCGATCTGCATCCATCGAGTGAGAGACCAACATCTCTCTGGAGTACCGGTCGTGAGGATTCGAGAAAATATACATATATATATGTATATTGTAATATATGTATATGTGTATCATTGTATTGTTGACGTGTTGTTCTAAACACGTTATTGCGATAAATATCATCACATGCCTCGGTAGTCGAAAGGATAAGATGCCTGCCCGGTAAGCAGGAGATCCAGGTTCGATTCCTGACTGAAATGATATTTTTTCGCAAAATAATTACGAGTTTTCACGACTGGTTCGTGGTCGGGCCTCGCCGTGACGCACACCCTCCCTTCTTATTTGATTATACATATATAAAATCAAAAAACACGAATGTTATTATCTACATGCGAGCTATTAAGATAAGCGGAATTCATATTTTTATACCTTTTAATAACAGCTGAATAGATTGAATTTTACGTAGGCTCAGTTTATAGTGTCAAACAAATCTATTACTTTTGGATACAGCACATTAGAGTACAGCATTTTCTTTAACACAGCTTATAGCGCTCAAATTTTAAAAGATTTTTTATACATATCTTTCGAAACAAAGATTAATATAAATAAATTTTATAAACAATAAGTTATAAAAGAAAATCACATGATGTGTAATATGACATATGCAGTGTACTTTCAATATAAAGGCCCCCACACAAAACCACGAGTTTTTGGTCCTCTGTAAAATTGGCTGAAACTTTAATGTGTTATAGTTCATGACTTACTGATCAAAAATTTCCTTAGGCACAAAGCTTGAAAATGGCTAGTTTTTTGCAGCCGTTGGAAATGTTGTATTTTATCATTATTTCTAATGTTCCAAATCTGTTTTTTATAATAAATCGAAAGATTTTAGATAATAATACACGATTTACCTACACATTTGAAAAAAGTTTATGTATATATGTGTTTGCCTATGCATGTGTGTGTGGGGCTAAATGGTCTAATATTATTTAGTTCTGAAAGCACATGTTTTAAAATGTTTAAAATGTTATTGTAACAACAAGTAATACATACTAATTTTCATCCACTTACTCAGTCTCACACACACACACACACGCGCGCGCGCACACACATTCCTTGGAAGGAATTATCATTGATAAGATAATTCTAATTTATTAAAATAATTATTAAATATATCTTTTTGATAAGTTATTTAAATAAATTTAAATAGATATATCAGAATTGTCTATATTAAATAACTCGAAAGCACTGTTATTTTAAATTAAGCACGATATGTAATACAAAATCTGATTAGATTTTTACCTCTTTACATATTGATCCTAAAATATCATATAAGAATTGTCAATTTTTATTAGTACGTGTGCAAAAATTTGAATCTAATCATTCCATGGGAACACGTTCAAGTACAAATAATGCCCTAAAAGGACCTATGTTAAATTTAATGACATTATGACTTTGTAGTATGTAGTTGTGTATGAATATTTCATAAAAGTCGTGAAGTAAAGAAATACTAATATCAGTTAATTAATTAAATTACCATAAAGACAGTTACGAACAGTAAAAAGCTAAGTTGAAATGTTTATGTAAAACGATAATATTACATACCTTTATACATACAATAATATACATACCTTTATACGCATCTAAAACTATAATTTTAATTTCATTATTAATTTAAAATTTTACTTGTACACATATTCAATGCATTTGACAGACAAGAACCAATTGAGTGAACAACCTGAGACAAGTGTACTGCTCACTTACCGTGTCTCCTGATAATAATATTACTGACAAAGTCATTTTATTTTCTCTTTATGCAGTGATAAATTTTGTATAAACCTGCAAAAGAAAAAACATTAAAATATTCAAAGAAATTCATTGAAGATAATTCTATCAAATAATTATTTAATATATTTTTTTAATAACACAAAAACGACTTGTTTCAAAGAATCTACTTGATAATAAATAGTAGATAATAGATAATAGATTATGATTCATAAACATTAGTCACTGACACTCCGCAACGAATTATCACTAACTCACCGCGAAACTCAACGATATCGTCGACCGCCAATCGGACTTGTAAAAAAAGAGCAAGCATGTTACCTCGCTCTTTTTTTTTATCTCAACTCGCTCGTTTTCGTTATGCGTACTGTAGTTAGAGATACATTTCCTAATGTTTCACAAAATCGCTGGGTCCTACAGTGGCTCTGACTTATCCGACATGATAATCTGCAGGATCGACAATCAATAATAAATACGAACGCAAAGGTCGAAAAGGACTCATTAGTAGTAATCTAGAATTTATAATTACATAATAAAAATAAAATTATGGTATATTTTAAACTGATAAACTCTTTTTTCTTATTGTGGCTTTTTCATAAACATAAATTGATTTTGAAAATTTATTAATAGAAATGTAATTAAGAAATAATGACAAAATTACAACTCTTTTTATATAAGTATACATTTATATAAGTACTTTAAGTATGTAGCGGCTACTGCCATTCGGTCGCACCGCGACGCGCCGTTTCGCGCGGTCCCGCCGAGTACAGTAGTTCGCGCGCCCATCACTAAGTGGCGAAGCGCAGAACTACTTTCTCGTATCCAACTTTCACCGCCGGGATTATTTAAGAGTGGCAGCAAGCACCGCTCATCGCCTCCAGCCTACCAGGATTAAGAGTTTTATTGCGACCTCTTTTTGGAGCCCAAGAGGCCAGCTCCGGCCTTAGCTCCATGCCACCACATGGCCGGGAAGACTGACCGATCTCTGGTCGTACTCTGCAGCAGTCGTAAATGCCGCACAATCCGCCTGTGTCCGGGCGCATCTCCACAACAGCCGTAAATGCCGCTTCATCGTCTTGTTCAAGCAGCCCACACGCGGCCGTAAATGCCGCCTAATTCGCCGTGTCCGGGCGACCTATTAGCAACCGCGATCTCATCATGGCCACCGACGCAACTCCGACGTCCAACCTCCGGATGTCACTTATGAGCAACGATGCCGACCTCCGGCAGTCTCCAACACCAGCTGTAAGGACCAATGGCGCACGGACACCAATACCGCGAACACCGTCCTCCGCGTAGCGATAGCTGTCACCTTCCACGAGTCCGTCGCCTTCGCGCACAGACCCCCCGAGTCCTTCCGCGCCTAACGTTTTGGAAGACTATCGGGCACGACGTCGCCCCGACCGATTTCGGAAAAGGTCAAGCGTAGATATTTGGAGCTTTTTGGGTCAACGTCCTCACCAGAGGACAGCCCGCCGAGACCAACTTCTCGGGACGGCAGTCTCGTCATAGCCTCCAACTCAGGGCATTCTCTGGAAGTAAGTTCTGACAACTAATTTATCTGGCGCCTTTATGCCTTTATGCCATCGAATTCGGTCCGGTAGACATCCAGCCGCCGCGGCGAGACACCCTTTACGCCGAAACCGCTACGCAGATCGAAGGCCTCCCTGACGGCGATTCCCGAGTCGATGCAGAGACTTCGACCAGTCGCGCACCGAGAAGAGCGGGCGCGAGAAAAAGACGCCAAGAAAGGCTTCAAGAGCTCGCACATCTTCGCGCAAACACCACCGACTACGACACACCAACCACCTGTGACACTCAGACTTGATACTCATTGTATTCTCTTTTCATGTTAAATATATGCATGGTTCTGATTTATTAAATATCGTGTTGAGGTTATTAGCGTGCACTTAACCTTCCTAATCGTACATCCCTCACATAGAAATAAGCTTGCACTACTGTTTACTTGCGATTCACTGCGTACAGGGCCATTGCTCACAATCCGATCACAAAATTGACGGCCGGGTTACTTCTGACACGGTGGAAAAAGAAGGATTATCTCAATATTGACTTACAAGAAATTACTTGCCACAGACGGAGTGCTACCGAGAGCCTATGGATTGCCAAAGATCCATAAACAAGGTTATCCTTTATTATTATCTTGGCAATTAACAGTCAATTGTACCCTTTAGCAGCCTTTTTGCATAACACTATCGTTAATAGCATTCTGCCACATTTCAGCTATGTTAGAGATAGTTTCCATCTGGTTAATAAATTGGAATTCTTTCTTTGCGTACTGATTACACCGTGGTCTTCTTGGATGTAATATCACTTTTTACCAATGTCCAATAATTGCCAACATTGTTTTGCAGGACATTGAGGAGGTTGTTATGAACCGTGTCCCTGCCCCCATTCTATGTCAGATATGTAGATGACATCTTATTAGCAACATCTATAGGGCTGCTAAATAATATATGCAGAACTCTTTCCATGAGAGACTACACTTTACAATGGAAAGGAGCAGAAATGGACATATCAGCTTTCTTGATGTCATAATCTTGATCTTGTGTGATGAAAGACTGACTTTCGATCTATACAGGAAGCCCACCTTTTCCGGTAGATATCTTAATTTCTATTCTAATCACCTATTAGAACATAAAAGAAGTGTTATCCTAGGGATGTTTGATAGAATTGTCAATCTGTCAGACCTACAATTCCACACAAAAAAACTTGAATGAAATGATCAACATTTTATTGGATAACAACTACCCGTTAGAATTTATCTTTTCGACAATCAACAATAGAATCTCATACATTTCTCATAAGGATCTGACAGATGACAAGAGAGACAGATTCAGAAGAGAATTCAAAACAAAAAAGATTTTTTATTGTTCCTTTTGTCAAAAATATTTCAACGAAATTTAAAAAAATAACCAAGAAATTTAATTTGAATATCGCATACTCAACTGTCAACACTTTCGAAAAGTTTATTAAGAGTGGCAAGGATAAAATCAACAATTTGACGCGATGTGACGTAGTGTATAAAATACAATGCTAGTTATGTTGGTCAGACGAAACGGTTGCAGACCAGAATTAATGAGCATTTTAATGACATCAGTAAAAATAGTAGTTCGCCTTTTGTAATTTCTAATCATTGCTTACACAACAATCATGAATTTGATTGGAATAATGTTCATATCCTGAACATGGAATCGTCATATGACAAAAGACTGGTGTCACAAATGGTACATATTAAAAATCAGTGACATGGCTTGAATAAGCAGAGCGACACTTTGCTGATAGCTATCTACTGATTTTGAATATTGATTTTTCCTTTCTCCCACCTAATTTTATAGCCTTCCCCACTATCTTATTTCTCTCTACTCCTACTCCAAAAGCCACCCCCTTCCTATTTCCACTTATTTTCGATGGGTTTTTGTTGCTCGATTGTTAGTGCTTTGTCATTCTATCATTTCTTATTTGCGTAGTTGATCGGTTATTGTGAAGGTGCTCAGCGAGATCTCGGAAGCGTGGGACTGACATAAAGTTCATACAATAATCTCAAAAAATTCATCAGAATAATTAAAGCTTTAAATTCATTGTAACTATATTATTGCAATTTATTCTCTTTGTTACTATTACTGTTATATTTTCCTAATTGTTTTTATTTATTTATTGTTATTGTCATGTATTATTTTTGTTTTTGCTGTTAATTATAACGTTTTTTCTATTTTCTATTTAAATTATTTGAATTTAATTTCACTTTTAATCATAAGTTAATTTTATATATTTGATCCGAAATAATAATTGACAAATTGCATTCTAACTGAAACACAGTTTTATGCCTTACGTTTGACATGTCATCTTTTCATAGCGCCTGTCATCCATGATTGTGAGAACGAGTTTGATTTGCGACCGTGATGGCATATAGATACGTTTTAACACAATTATGACATTTAGCAAACATGCAACCTACATTTGTAATTCCGATTCAATAACGAAACAACTCTTATTATATAGTCTCACAATGTTTTTGACAAAACCAGTAACACTATTTTTTGTTATTAAATAACACTTCAGTTTCATGTGCTTTAGTAAGTCTTTAGTTCTTCCTTTGTTATATGATCTCCGTTTTATTATTGCTCATGAAATTATTTTTGCATTGTTCACTTTTTCAATACCTTTTATTCATCAAATCATTGAGGATGACCTAAATTAGGTCGAAACGTCTAATCAGAATTAATTTAAAATAAATATACACATCAGCAAGAAGACTCGGCTATTGGCTTTATTGCTCCTGTCACTTTTAATTTTTATTTGAAGAAGCCTGGACATTACCTCATTGGATTTTTTTGGAGAATAAATAGGATAGAGAACGAAAGAACGAGCGAGATAACATATTTACTCTTTTTCCATGCGTTCGATTGGCGATTGATGTCATTGTGTTTCGCGGCAAGTTTGACAATTATTGATTTTTCGTTTCGAAGTGTAAGTGATGTTTATGCGCCATAATCTGTTATCTTGTAAGTTCTAAGAAGCAGTGTACTGTCATTTTGAATACATGTATTTTTCATTGCTGTACTTTTACGTATATTTGTGTTTTTTTAAAATATTTTTCCTTAATTTACTTAATATTTATTAAAATATTTCAGAATGCTTTACAATTTTTTTCTAAATATCTTGAAAATGTATGATACATTTTAATACAAGTGCAATATATTTTCTTATACTTTTATTTATGTGGGGATTTAATGAAGTTTTTTTTTGTAATTTGTAATGGGTATTGCGGGCCTATTGGACCAACGTTTCTAACTGCCCTTTGAAGAGGCATTAGTTCCGAGCGAGCGAGTGAACGAGTTAGCAAAAAACGAAAGACATAAAATAAAAAAATTGCTCGGAGAGCGCGCAAGTATACATTTTAATTTTCGGCAACAGTGCGTTTGAAACTCTCGACTCTCCTTTTCTTACAAAGTTGTGAGCTCTTCTGGATATCCTTGGAGAAGGACAACGAGCAACAGAATTTCGACGTAAAAAGTGCGACGCAGAGTAATGCGAGTACGACGTTTGGTGATAAATAACGACGTTATGGATCCGTAAGCGAGAAGAAGCTGGTTATGCCTGAGACGACGAGGTACATCAGGAAACGACAAAACCGCTACCGGATCAGCATCACGAAGACGAAAGACAAAGACGAAGGACGAAGAGGAAGACGCAGTGAAAGACGAAAGACGCAAAGAATGAACGAGAAGATCGTTGCTCAAAAGAACGGTGAGGAAAAAAATAATATAACATTGTGAAAATTGACGCCGTAAAGAATAGTGAAAAGCCAGCATCAAGAGTAACGAGGTACGGCATTTCGACATACGAGAGGCGACGGAAAATAGATAGTTATCGCGTGTAAGACTCGTGTTCAAACGGACAGCAGCCATATTGCGTAAGAGAGGCCAGACGATGATCGCTTTTGCTCGTTACAGATACTCTATATGAACGATGGAGACTCTTGGATAAATCCAACAGATCGCCAATAAAATACGGACATCGCCACATCCAGCCGTATACGCATTATATCGGCTTGTTTTCGAAAAGGAAATGGTGCTAGCCGCAAACGACTGCGCGAGTTTCGTGGGTTTGATTTTGATCTTGGTTCATCACGCGAATTCCAAGCAAAGCTTGAATATTCTGGTGCTTTTTCGGTGAATGACTTGACATCCATATGTAATATTCTTGGGTTGTATTATACTGAAGATCTAAGACAGAGGATTATACAGAGGATTATACAAGCACTCATGAACATCCAATCATTAGTATCACATCAAGATGACAATGATGATGAATCTGACGAAGAATCAAAAAGGTGAGAAGGAGAGGAAGAGTTATCGCAGAGACAACAAGGAAAACTAAGCCTAACAACGATGTGAATGTTTTTTCACACTCGAGCATCAATTCAGATGACAAATGATCAAATTCAGTCGAGATGAACAGCACAAGATAGCACGAAGATTACCTTCAATTTCAAAGATGTGGAAGATACCACTCGTCCGTTCGATAGAAGTGATCACTACTCAATTGAGAAGTGGATCACAGATTTCGAAGATCTGGCAACATTGTTCAAATGGGACGCCATGCAAAAATTGGTGTTTGCACGTAAATCTCTGAAAGTGTTGCCAAGACGTTCGTGCGTGGATTGAGTGTGACGTATTCCTGGAATCAATTAAGAAAAGCTCTTAAGAAAGAATTCAATCTTAAGATGAGCAGCGCTGACATTTATCGGAAACTTGCTAAAAGGAGGATAAAGAGAGATGAAAAGAAGAAAGAATATTATTCAAGAATATTATTTCCTTCAAGAATATTATTTATCTATGAAAGAGATAGCATCTCAGGGAGATGTTGATATCAAATCGGTCATTCAGTATATTATCGAGGGCAGTATATTCCTGAGAGCAACAACAAAGTAGTGCTGTATGGAGCCCAGAACTACAACGAATTCAGAGCTCGTCTTCGGACATATGAAAGGATGCAGGAACGAGCAGTTACCAATAGCAAGGGCTATCAAAAAGAGAAACCAGCGAGTAAACCATTGAGGCACGACGCCAGGTCATCGAGGGACGATCCGAAGAAGACAGCAAAAATGGATAGGTGCTACAACTGCGGAGAGAATGGACACCTATCGAATGTATGTAAATTCAAGGACCGAGATAAAAAATGTTTCAAATGTAACGATCTTGAATGACCACGAATTAAAAAACTATCCAATTAGAAATGAATATAATAAGACCCAAGTAATAACCAACATCTTAGTACAATCTGTTGATATAAATCGAATGTTTAAAGAAATTGTGACAGAGGATAAAAATTTGCGTGCTTTGTGAGATACGGGCAGTCATCTTTTGTTGATGCGTAAAATGTTTTCACATCAATCAATGCATCAAAGTTGTGTGAATCACAAGTACTCAGTGATCGCTCAAGGGCAGACACTTGGATATTTCCAAACGACGATTCTAGTAGATAATTATAAATTTCCCTTAACATTTCACGTAGTTTTTTTAGTAGCCTTAAATGTCGATATAATTTTATATACCGATTTTATCAATCAAGCGGAGAATTATTAATCGGAATGGCGTAAAAGTTTTATGTACCGATTTTATCAATCAAGCGGAGAATTATTAATCGGAATGGCGTAAAAGTTAACAAGCCTAGCGCCCCAATTTTTCTTTCACAAATTGTAATCTAGAAAGACTGTAGAATATATGATATCAACATACAATCCGAATAGAATTAAAACAACGGATATTGAATTAAAAATAATATTAAAAAAAGAGATACCTATTTACTAACCTCCACGATGACTGCCGCCAAAAGAGAGAGAAGTTGTCGAGGAGCAGGTAAGTGATTGGATACAAAAGGGAATTGTTGAACCGTATTCGTCCGAGTACGCGAATCCGATAATAATTGCAAAGAACAAAGATTTCTCTTATTGTGTATCGACTACAGGAAACTAAATTGAATAATAGTAAGAGATAAGTATCCATTGTCATTGATCGAAGAACAAGTTTAGACTTATTGGTCGATGCTCGTGTACTTAGTACAATCGATCGTAAGAATGCATTTTTCCATATTGATGTAGAAAAGCATAACCGTAAGTACACTGCATTTGTCACTCACCAAGCTCAATACCAATTCGTAAAAGTACCTTTTGGATTATGTAATTCACCGCCTTTTCAACGATTTATCAATCACATTTTTCAACGATTTATCAATCATTTTTTTTCGACTTTTAGTTAATGATAAAGTCTTATTAATTTATTTAGACGACCTGATTGTAATCACGTTTGATGTAGATGAGTGTAAAATGAGGGTATTAAACATCTGCAACAAGTTCTCTAAATCGCGAGCGATTATGGACTGGACATTAATAAGAACAAATGCTAGTTGCTATAATCGAAAATCGAATATTTAGGACATATAATTGAGAATGATGAGATCCACTCATCTACTAGTAAAGTGCAGGCTGTTTTGAATTTCCCAGAATTGCGTTTATTAAAAGATGTTCAGAGTTTCTTCGAGCTTTCCGGTTATTTCAGGAAATTTATCGAGTTTTACGTAATTAAAGTTAACTCTAAGTGACATGCTGAGAAAGGAAAACTCCTTCCAGTTCGGCCTTAAAGAGAAAGAGTTTTTTAAAAAATTGAAAGCAGAGTTGAGTCATGATCCAGTTTTGAGGATTTTTAACCAGAAATTTGGAACAGAGCTGCACACTGATGCGTGTAAAGACGATTTTGGAGCAATTTTATTGCAGAAGGACCCTGTTGATAATAAATTACATCCGATATATTACATGAGTCATAAGACAGATACGGAATCCCGATATATGAGTTATGAGCTTGAAGTTCTTGCAATAATAAGAGCTTAAAAAAATTTCGGCATTATCTTTTGGGTATCAGGTTCAAAATCGTAACTGACTACGCCGCCTTAAAACAAACTATGAGCAAGATTATTGGATTTAGTAATAGAAGGCGCTTATTAAATTCATAAATAAAAGATCAGGAGCATAAAAGCGAAAAACAGTATGTGTCAAAACATTCGTATATAATTAATGAAAATAAATACATAAATTAATAAAAGAATCTAATAAACAACATTAATAAACGAATTTAATAAACAAATGTCGTTTTGACTTTACATTATATCATCCTCAGTGTGATAAAAATTGAAATTGGTCGAAAAACAAGACTTAAAATCATAATAATCTTAACACGCATCAAAAAGAAGAAAAGCTTCGCACATTAATTATCTAACTAGGTATATTCCATTGGTAAAAATTATATAAAATGAAGTTAAGAAACATGGTTATGTGTTAAAATTGTATAAAGACAAAAGTTACGTAGCATTTGGCGAAGTCATCGATGGTGAAAAGAGTCAGAAAAACAAATCTTTGCCTCCGATAAATTGTCGTTGAAATCGATATTGCGTCGGAGCATCTAGGTGGATGTATCATGGTGAATCTCCAAGTAAAAATACCATGCTTGAACACCATGCGACATCACAATTAGAAAGTTGGTAAATAGTAAAGTCAAAATAGTAAAGTAAGCTAAATAGTAAAGTCAAAAAAGAAAACAACTAATCAAAGTTGATCAACATCAAAAAGTAATCGAACATGGCAATAACGTATTAAAAAAAGAATGTGATAATAAAGATGACTAGAATTATGCCAAGCAAAATAAAATACCTTGGAGACAGTGGCGCAAATTGAATAATCAGAAATTACAATATGATATAATATAACGACAATATATGTTAGTTAACTACTGAAAGTCTGTGTAAGGAATAAGACCAAGATCGACCTTGTACAAAATAAAAACTGAGTAGCATGATTAGGAGGGGATGTAATGTTAGGAGGGAGGGGGTTTGTGGAGGGAAGATGGTAAATTGAAGATAGGGAAGTAACAATTAGGTAAAAGATCCGTGTTACTTTGCTTATTTAGACTATAAGATTGTTTTTTAATATGAATCATTTCCGAAACTATTCTTTGTTACAGAACGGTTCTTTGTCCAAAATTTTAATATTATCCTAATTAAACTCGTGATGCGATTCTCTTCTATGAATTGAAATGACCGAAGGAGAACTGTTGCCTTTGTTAATATCTCGAAAATGCTTATTAATTCTTGTTTTAAGTAATTTTTTGTCTGGTCAACATAAGTCGCATCGCGACTTTGCAACTAATTTCATATACCACTTCAGGACATGCCATCGGATCTAGTGTCTTTACCTGTTTTGATAAATGCTGAGGGAATTAGTTATAGACTAAGCTAGTTTAAGATTAAATTTATTGGTTATTGTTGAAAATTTTTCAGATACATTTTAACGTAAGGAACTAAGAAGAATGGTTTACGAGGAGTGTAATTTTCGGAACTATTAATGATATCATCACTGGAATCAACGTTTGAACTCTGCAATTTTCTATGTGATAAATGTTTAATTCGATTATTTATCATTGTGAAAATAAATTGCAGAGGGTAAGAGTTGTTCAGAAAAATATTAATGGAATTTATCAGATTCTTGGTGTGGAATTTAGGATGGGAAAGAAAAACTGTTCTATCGATCATTTCGAAAATAACACCTCTTTTGTGAACTAGCAGATGATGAGAGTAAAAATTAAGGTATCTACTTGAATTGATGGTTTTTTTGTACAAGTCGAAAATAATCCTTTCCTCTTTAATAATTAGCAAGGAAGCTGATACGACCATCAAGGAAGCTGATACGACCATCATTCCCGATCTCCATAGTGAATTGTAGTCTGTCATGATACGAATTGAAATTGTGTAAAATATCCTCAAAAAAGAGGCGAAGCTAGTAGAATCGCAACATATCTGACGTAGAACGGGAGATCAATAGGAATTCTGGCAATCGCAACCTCCTTAAGACCTCCTGCATATAATATCCGCAATCACAGTGATAAAGCATGGTGTTCAAGCATGATATCTTTACTTAGATATTCGTCACGATACACTCACATAGATGTTCCGACGCAATATCGATTTCAAACGACAATTTATTGGATCGCGAGGCAAAGATTTGTTTTTCCGACTCTTTTTACTATCGATGACTCTGCCAAATGCTGCGTAACTTTTGTCTTTATATAATTTTAACACATAACCATGTTTCTTAACTTCATTTTATACAATTTTCATCAATGGAATATACCTAGATAGATAATTAAGCTTTTCTTTTTTTTGACGCATATTGTTAGAATTATTATGATTTTAAGTCTTATTTTTCGATCAATTTCAATTTTTATCATACTGAGGATGACTTAATATAAAGTCGAAACGACGTTTGTTTATTAAATTCGTTTATTAATGTTGTTTATTAGATTCTTTTATTAATTTATGTATTTATTTTCACTAATTATATAGGAATGTTTTGACACTGTTTTTCGCTTTTATGTTCTTGATCTTTTATTTATTATTGGATTTCTTAATCCATTAAATAAAGGCGACTTTCCTTTACAGGTTTATCATCTTGATTATTTAGGACCGTTGGATTCAATTAACAAAAATTATAATCACATCCTTGCCATTATCGACAGTTTTACCAAATTTGCTTGGTTACCCTACTAAGTCGACGTCTAGGAAAATAATCTTAAAGCTACAGTCGCAAAGTCAAGTTTTTTTGAAAATCCTTATCTTATTACTGATAAAGGCATTGCATTCTCTTTTTTAGGAGAGGAATTTTAATTAAGGAATATTGTAAGATTGAAGGAATCAAACATTCGATGATTACTGATCTACCGCGAGCTAACGATCGAAAGGATTAATAAGATAATCATTCATGTATTAAATTCTCTCTGAATGATCTCACAAAATGGTGTAAACATGTACCTAAAGTTCAACAGACGTTGAACTCTACATTTCAAAGAAGCATTGACATGACTCCCTTCGAATTATTGTTTGGAGTAAAAATGAGGCAAACAGATGATTTGATGATTAAAAATGCACTTGAAAGAGAATTCCAGATGCAGTTCAAACAAAATCGTGACCAATTACGAGACCAAGCTAAGAAGCAGATTTTGAAGATCCAAGATGAAAATAGGAAAACGTATAATCTAAGGAAACGTGAGCCAACCAAGTATAAAGCGAATGATTTAGTTGCAATCAAAAGAATCCAAATGGAACTTCATGGCAAGAAGCTTCATGCCAAATATCTTGGTCCTCATAAAATCGTAAAGATTAAGTCTAATAATCTTATAATGTCGAGCGCGCTGTATCCAGCGAAGGCTCCTTGAAGTCTAGTACGTGCGCGGAATATGAAGCCTTGTCCTCCGTGTTATAGTCATCTGGATCAGATGATATTTTCAGGCCGAGTGTGGAGAGCTAAAGGGATTTTTTTTGTAATTCGTGCATAATGGGAATTGCGGGCCTATTGAACCAACATTTCCAACTGCTCCTTGAGGAGGAGTTAGTTCCGAGCGAGCGAGTGAACGAGCTAGCGAAAAACGAGAGACACAAAATAAAGAAATAGCTCGGAGAGCGTGTAAGTATACATTTTGATTTTCGGCGACAGTGCGTGCGTTTGAAACTCTCTTTTTTCTACATTTATACGATTTCAAAAAAATAATTTTTCAAATGATTTGAAAAAAATAATTCAGTTTATTAATAACTATTAAATATATCTTTTTGATATATTTTTTAAACAAATATATCATAATATAGTCAAGAATTGCTCAACAATCTGTACAGACTATAGTATCTGAACATTTCTAGCTTTGATTTCTGGAAAAAAAGCACAAACGCTACATAATGTAAAAGGACAATATCAAAATAACAGTATTTATATTGCTTCTTAGAACCTACCTGCAAAATAACAGATTATGGCACAAACATCACTTATACTCCAAAACAAATTATTACCAACTGTCAAACTCGCCACGAAACTCAACGACATCGCGGGAAAAAAGCATACTATCTCGCTCACTCATTCGTTTTCTACTTTCTTACTCTCGTTATGCGTATTTATTAATAATCAATCAGAATCGTGACATAAGGAGCAGAGACTGTAGTTAGAGATACATTAACCAATTTTACATGAAACATATTGTACTCTGCCCGCCAATGATTTGCTAGATTTTACAGTGACCCTGACTTATCAGTCTGATGATCCGCTGGATCGATAAGATTAATAATGATAAATATGCGCTTATCGAAAAAAACATATTAGTAGTAATCTAGAAACATTTAAAAGTGTATGAATTATGATGGCAAGTAATTGTATGAGAAGAATACTCAACCAATTACTTAGCATAATTTATAATTCGTAGCACAACATGTCACGAAATATATGTTTATATAGATATAAAAATCGATACAAACGAACAATATAATGATAAAGATATAATATAATTTATGCATTTCTTTTTAAATTGGAGAAAGAGAGAAGAAAGATGGAGCAAATAAAGAGAATTAGTGTGTTTATTAGATATAATTGCTAATGTGTCCGTTTCGATGCACGCATATTTATTACATTATCAGTCTTATCGATCCTGCTCGATAAATCAGGCTGATAAGTCATTGCAGGACCCAGCAAACATTAAGTCTATTCTTTCTTGGCTGAAATGGTTGTACTAATTCACAGTTTATCTTTCTTTCTTAGACTGAAAGAAGAAAGATAAACTCTGAACTAGTGCAGCCAATTCAGCTAAAAAGAACAGACCCATTGATTTGCCAAATCCTACAGTGACCCTGACTTATCAGACTGATAATCCGCTGGGTCGATAAGATTAATAATGACATTTCGCGACAGACACTGCAATCGTACAAAGGCGACGATGACGTTTCTTAAAATAAAAATTTCCAAATCGGACTTTGCGTAGCAATATCTCCGCTTGTAGAGCACGTAGCAGAAAAATAAAAATACTTTTATTATGCGAATCAAACTCAAGCTATTGCTCAAGCTTACTTAGAATTTGATCAGTTTAGTCGTTATTGAGATCCGATAATTTTGGTTCGCATCTCACCGATTCGTTACACAGAAGTGTTTCTCGGTTGACTTGATACCCGAAACACTAGCATGTCTCCTGATAATTGTTCTATTTATCGCGAATTCCATTGTATAAATTGTATAAAGCGATTTCAAATGCAATCAAACTGACGTATAAATATTTGGCACGCTTTGGCCTTGTATTAAAACACACATATATACACATTGTTACTAATTTATAATATATGTGTAACGTATCGTTTCATTAATTAAATATTAATTAAATGTATTCTAAAAATTGTATATAAAATATTACTATTTTTAAAAATTTCTAATTGCAAATATGATTTTGAAAGAGAGAAATCTGGTTTTGAAAGAAATAAATTTAATAGACAATACATTAAAAAATACAATAATGAAAATATACAAATGACTAAATAAAATAAAATTTAATATTTTATTTTATTTTACTAAATAAGTTATATTGTTATTCTTACGTCCATCATATCAATAATTCAATAATTAATTTGAGTAATTTTAATGTAACTCGAACACATCAAATCTTTGTTTGATCTTGAAATCATTTTATATGATTTAGAATTTACCAGGTGTATGCATAAGTTTTTTCCGGTTTAACTAAGAGATGTCGCCAGCGAAAAGTACGCAGCGTATTAATTTGACACATACATCATTTTGTTCGTCTGATATTTAAAACTACACACACAAGTTGAGTCCGCCAAAAACTAGCGTCTTTGTTTTATCGTTCAGTGATCATGTCGAGTTTTGTGCCTGAAAAAGAACATTTGCGGCACGCATTGCTTTTTTTATTTAATCAAAAGAAAAAGGCTATTGAAAGTCATCGTTTGCTAGTAGAAACATATGGTGAACACGCTCCATCGATTAGAACGTGTGAGACATGGTTTCGACAATTTAAAAGTGGTGATTTCAATGTGAAAGACAATGAGCGCTCTGGTAGACCACAAAAATGCGAAGACGAGCAATTGCAGGAGTTATTGGATGATGACCCAACTCAACGGCAATTAGCAGAAGCATTACATGTATCACAAGAAACAATCAGACGTTTACGAGCAATGGGAAAGATCAATAAACTCGGTAAATGGGTCCCACACGATTTGAATGAACGTCAAATGGAAAATCGCAAAGTCACTTGTGAAATGCTGCTTCAACGCCACGAAAGGAAATCATTTTTGTATCGAATTGTGACGGGTGACGAAAAATGGATTTATTTTGAAAACCTGAAGCGGAAAAAATCGTGGCTTTCACCTGGCGAAGCCGGTTCATCAACACCAAGGCCAAATCGCTTCGGCAAGAAGACCATGCTCTGTGTCTGGTGGGACCAGAGCGGTATTGTGTATTATGAACTCTTGAAGCCCGGCGAAACCGTTAATCCACAACGCTATCGCCATCAAATGATTAATTTAAACCACGCATTAATCGAAAGACGACCGGAATGAGCCAGAAGACATGGCAAAGTGATTTTGTTACACGACAATGCGCCATCTCACACAGCAAAACCAGTGAAAGACACCTTGAAATCGCTTGGATGGGACATCCTTCCGTACCCGCCGTACTCCCCAGACCTGGCGCCATCTGACTATCACCTCTTCGCATCAATGAGGCACGCGCTTGCAGAGCAGCACTTCAGCAATTTCGAGGAAGTTGGAAAATGGCTCGACGAATGGTTTGCCGCAAAAGACAAGCAGTTTTTCTGGCATGGTATTCATAAATTACCTGAAAGATGGGCGAAATGTGTAGAAGCCGATGGCCAATATTTTGAATAAAAAAAAATTAATTTCCCTTGAAAATTACGTGTCTTTTTTTACTAAAAAACCGGAAAAAACTTATGCATACATCTGGTATAACAGAATCCGTGATAAAATAGTGCAATTGATACTAGTCTTAATTCTTTAAAAAAAAATTTTTTATTTCCACATTGCCAACTCAAAATTATAATGTGTAAAATTTGTATAAAAGATTTGATATTAATAATTGGCGCCGAGTCCTATAAACATTGAGCTACAAGCCCACCCTAATCAAATTATATATTTCAATCGTATAAAAGATTTGATAAACCACTGTTTTAAAAAAATAAAACTCAAGTAGTAATATCTTTAATTTAAAAATAATAACTAAATTATATGTATATCTTTCTATTCATTTAAGACTTCTTTTTTTAACCCAAGTGGTAGTAATTATTTAACTTTAAATATTAAGTGGTAGTAATTATTTAACTTTAAAATATTATTATATCACAAAATTGCTTTACTCAACCTATGCTTTTATCACAAAGAATTAAAAAGTAACAATACAAAATAAATAATAAAATTTTATTTAAATAAAAAAAATTTTTATGTAAAAACACTTAGCGCTGCTCAGACTAAATAAGGAAAATAATGAAAATGTAAAACTAATGATAAAATTATTTCAATGTTATAAATAAAGGCAAAATTTATTGTTTAATATGATAATTACAATTTTATATATATATTAGGTGTACAAAAAAGTTCTGAACTTTAGATTTCATATAACCGAAATAACAATTTAAATTTTATATATCTTTCCGCCCTTTTGCGGTTTTAAAGCGTTGATATTTGGCCTTCTAAAATGCCATACGGTTTGGCGTTTGATGCACATAACTTCAAAAATCAGTAGTGTTCACGATGGCAATAACAAAAGAGCATATTCGATTTTCCATCTACTTCGCATTTCATTTGAAGAAAAATGCTGCATATGGAGAGAACGCTCTAAGTCATACTACATGTAAAAGATGGTATCAAAAATTTGGCCAAGGAGATTTCAGTCTTGAAGATGAACCGCGTGCTGGACGCCCTCAAAAGATTGAAACGGACGAATTGCAAGCACTGCTGGATATAAACTCTGCGCAAACTGAAAAGGAGCTTGCAGAACAGCTTGGCGTTACGCAGCAAATCATTTCCGTACGTTTACATACGATGGGAAAGGTTCGGAAGAAAGGTAGATGGGTTCCGCATGAATTGTCCGAAGATAACAAAAATCGTCGGCGTGACACTGCACTCACTTTGCTTTCAAAGTTCCGGAAAAAAGATTTTCTGCACAAAATCATTACAGGCGATGAAAAGTGGATTCTTTATGATAACCCTAAAGAGAAATAGAAAATCATGGGTAAAAAATCATGGGTTGACTCTGGTCAACCTTCGACATCGACGCCAAAGCCCAATATCCACGCCAAGAAGGTTTTGCTCTGTATCTGGTGGGATTGGAAAGGTGTGTTGTATTACGAGTTGTTACAACCGAGTGAAACAATCACGGCAGACCGCTACCAACAATAATTGACCAATTTGAGCGATGCATTAGAAGAAAAGAGGCCATTTACTGGCCAAAGACGTCGTAAAGTGATCTTACTTCATGACAATGCTCGACCACATGTTGTGAAAGCGACACAGGACCATATCTTTGCTTAGGCTGGGAACTTCTCCCGCACGCGGCGTATAGCTCAGACATGGCGCCTTCCGATTACTACCTATTTCGGTCGCTGCAGCATCATTTGGCTGATACACATTTCGTAAGATTTGAAGAGATACGAAAATGCATTGATGACTTTATCGCTTCGAAGTCGGTGAGCTTCGAAGCCGGTGAACTTCTATCGTCAAGGAATTCGCAAGCTACTCGAAAGATGGCAAAAGGTCGTTGATGCAAACGGAGAATATTTTGCTGATTAATATTTTTTTGTTTGTTTTTGAATAAAGATTGAATTTTACAAAAAAAAGCTCAGAACTTTTTTGTACACCTAATACATATATATATACATTTATATATATATATATATTTATTATATATATATATATATATTTATTATATATATATATTTATTTTATATATATATATATATATATATTTATTTATATATATATATATATATTTATTATATATATATATATATATATATATATATATATCACTTATTCGTGTTCTTTTTAGAGGTATTATCAGCGCCAAGTGTTCTTACATAAAAATTTTTTTTATTTAAATAAAATTTTATTATTTATTTTGTACTATTACTTTTTAATTCTTTGTGATAAAAACGTAGGTTGAGTAAAACAATTATGTAATATAATAATATTTTAAAGTTAAATAATTATTACCACTTGAGTTAGAAAAAGAAATCTTAAATGGATAGAAAGAAATACATATAATTTGGTTTTTATTACTTTTAAATTAAAGATACTACTACTTGAGTTTTATTTTATATATATATATATATATATATATATATATATATATATATATATACTGCCATATTTATGTATTTATGATATATATAATATATATGTATTTATGATATATATATATATATACCCAGCAAGCAAAATGCTAGCAATTTGTTGGCAGATTGACAACAAATTCAATCACACATTGACTGCAAATCCATAGCCATCTGTGTCCGCATTAAGCTCGGGATTTGTCGACAAAGCCTGCTGACATACTATGTCAGCAGATTGGCGGCAGAAACCGAGCAGAGCTTGCTGACATGCCATGTCAGCAGATTGGCAACAAAAATCGAGCAGAGCCTGCCATCATACAGCTATTTAAATTATATATATATATATAATATATATATATATATAATATATATAATATATAATATAATATATATATATATAATATATATAATATATAAAATATATATAATATATATATATATATATATATATATATATATACAACCAGCAAACACAATTTTACATGTAATGTATATGTTAATTATAATTTCCTACTCAATAATGTAACTGTTACATAACACATGCGTTATCTTGACTCAGTATCTCACTTATGACAGATAAACATATATAAAATTGAAGCAATAAGCAAATTATAGACTTTACAGTTTATATTTCATCGAAAGAGAGGACAATCCAATTGAATCCAATAACTAAAAAATGTGGTAGATTTTTTTATATATTATGCATTTTTGTTGGCATTTGTAATGAAAAATATGTACATACCCAGACAATGCGAAGTCCAAAATTAGGACGTAAGACGTCTTTTAACGTCTTAGGGCCGGTTGTTTCAAGTTTTTGGTAAGATAACTGAACAAATCATATGTTTATTTTGTCTTGAAAAAATTCGATTCACTGCACTACACTGAGTTATTGCACACTAAACACTGGCTGGATTCCGTAAAGTGCATATGCGCACCTTTTGTTATACGTAAGAGTATACGTATATACGTAAGATGAATTATAAATAAATGCGCAATGCCCTTTACGGAATCCAGCCAGTGTTTAGTGTGTAATAACCCGGGATCCACTTGGGAAATGCGTTCGGAAATAACATTCGAGTGCAACTGAGTATCAATTTTATCCTTGTTTTTTGTCGAATGTTAAACAAGGATAAAATAATACTCGGGTGAACTCGGATGTTATTTCCAAATGCATCCTCGATGCTACAAATGCTTCGAAGCATTTCTTAATTCATAAAATTGCCAATTCATAAAATTCTTTGTTCTAATTGATTAATCAAATACTTTCAAATATTTATAGCAGCAAGTGAATCGCACTTGCACCACTGATATACTGATATACTTGCACCAATGAAATTATTTAAATTTAAAATATATAAATACTTCAAAACAATTATATAAATAGTCAATAATAAATTTTTCGTATTATTTAGCTGAATATGAATTAATAATTTCATTATAAAAGAAGTAATATTATGCTACTACATTTGGATATTTCATATGTAGCAGTCCTTAATGTACATTAATCCAGTGTAGTGCAACGAATTGAATTCGCTAAAAAACGGACACATGATTTAACTATCTCTACTATATCTGAAATCATTAGATTGATATTTACTATATTTACATGGCGACGTTAATCCGGTTTAGTAACAATCAAGTAGTTAGTGAAATCTTGCATTAGATTGATTCATTCACATTCTTTTAAATCTAAGATTGTGATTTAATTAAATACAAGAAATTACTACGATTGTTACTAAACCGATTTAATGGAAAGAGAATTGACCAATTAGTTAGTAGCGACGCATTAGTTAATTGAACAAATTATTCAAACGCAATTGGTCAATTCTCTTTTCATTAAATCGGTTTAGTAACAATCGTAGTGATTTCTTGTATTTAATTAAATCACAATCTTAGATTTAAAAGAATGTGAATGAATCAATCTAACACAAGATTTCATTAATTACAATTGTACTGATACTAAATCGGATTAACGTCGCCATGTAAATATAGTAAATATCAAGCTGATTAATGATTTCAGATATGGAACCTAGGGATCTTTTAAGAATCGGACAATCCACCGGATACGCCGCTATTAAAGAATCATTTTTAATTAACATATCATATCAATAATATATATATTATAATTAAATTTCAATATTTTTTTTCCATTAAGATTTCATCATTTTCTCTAACATATTTTATAAAAGAATTAAATTAGAATTAAAATAATTTTTATATATGAAATATTTATATATATATAATTATTTTATAAAAGATATAAATTATTTAAGATATAAAATATTATTTTAAATAAATTTTTAAAAACTGTTGTTAAATAAACTAATGATTATATGATAAAGGAATGTAAGAAATTGATTTAATTTGATTTATTGATTTATTAATTTATTAATTATTCTTATTTGTTAGATCGTATGAAAAGATTTTTTTATATTTATTATAAATTAGAATGAGATTATTTATTTTTAATATAAAGGATTTAATTATTTTTGTAAGATAAATTGTAAAAAGATCTTGATTCGAAAATTTATGTAGTTATAGAAGATTTGAATAATTATTAATTTAGTTTAAAATAAAAATATTTTATTTACAATAAAAAGATTTATAGATTTATTATAAAATTTATATGAAATTTAATAGTTAAATTAATGTTAAAGGATTAAAGGGTTATTAGTTAATAATAATTAGTTAATAATAATAATTAGTTAATAAGGATTGAAATAATAATTAAGATTTTATATTGAATTGGGTTATAGAAAGGTTTTTAATAGCTTTACTGTTAGTTTAGGTTGCAATAAAGAGATGTAGATATATAAAGTAACAGAACAGGTGAGTGATAGAAAGGTAATATATGGCAATAATAATATATGGATAATATATGGCAATTATTAAATACATCTACTTATATAAAAGAAATATAATACATTTGTTGTACAGTACAATCAAATCATATAATAACTTTGAAAAAGAAAAAAGTCTTAAAACAAAAAGAAAAACATAATTATAGACACGTATAGTTATAAAGAAAAATAATTAATAAATTTGTAGCTAAGAATTTTATATATATATAAAATATGCATAAAGTAATAATTTTACATATATATATATGGGAAGGAGAGAGAGAGAGAGAGAGAGAGAGAGAGAGAGAGAGAAGTTAGAATGGCATTTAAAAGGATGTCAACTTAAATAACAGCGTAATGACAGGCTCTACTCGGTTTTTGTTGTCAATCTGTTGGCACAGCGTATCAGCAGGTTCTGCTCGATTTTTGCGAACAATCTGCTGGCATAGCATGTCAGCAAGCTTTATCATATTTTTGAGGACAGTTTGCTCATATCGTCTGATATTACAGACTCTGTATTCAATTTGTTGCCTTTTTGCCATCAAACGTTGCTAACAGGCTATGCTCGGTTTTTGCTAGCAATCTGCTGGCATAGCATATCAGCAGATTTTGTCCTATTTTTGAAGGCAGTTTGCTCACATCGTTTGATATTACAAACTCTGTGTGCAATTTGTTGCCTTTTTGTCGTCAAATATTGATAGCAGGTTCTGCTCAAAATCTGTTTCTGCAGGTTTTGCTATCGGGGTATATAAATGGCTAATTTTGGTCGTGAACGGACGGTTTAAAACCTATATAGTTATCATTTTAAGAAAGTCCATAAAGTTATAAAAGAAAGCTTATTTACTCAAGAAAGCTTGGGAAACCTTTCAAAAATAATAAAATATGTTGTTTGAATGCTTTGCAAAGAAAAACTCATTTTGTTTCTAATAAACGATGATAGATTTAACAGACACTATTTAATCATAAATACATAAATATGTCAGTATATATATATATATATATATATATATATATATATATATATATATATATATATAGACTGACATATTTATGTATTTATGATTAAATAAGTGTCAAAGATATTTTTCCAAATATATTGCTGATTAAGGTTAAAAAAGTATGAAATATATATATATATATATACATTTCCGTGTGCACACATATTATGCGTGTACACTTCTTCTAAATTTAAAATCGATAATCTATTAAAAGAAAAATATTTTTAAAATATTATTTTTTTTATTATTTATAGTTTACATTTATTTAGACAAAATATATATATTGTTAATATAAAATTTTCCATTTATTCATTTGTATTTTCCATTTAAATACAAATGAATATATATATATATATATGGATGTATATTAACAATATATATATATATATATATATGGATTTTTATTTTTCTTTAAAATTATAAAATTATAAAATTATAAAATTTTTAAAATTTTATATATTTATAAAATCTTTCATATTTTATGTCCCATGTGTGAAGATAGAAAATCTCTTGATCATATTTGGTATGCAGAAAAGTGAGTGCAAACATAGAAACCTTGCGGCAAAAATTCGATCGTTTGATTATTTACTTGGCAGATCAAGTCACCCGTTACCTCTCTCACTATTGTTTTATCATATATTGTCAAACTGTCTGAACCGTCCTTTGAATAAATAAACATTTTTTGAACAGATAAACATTTTTTAATAAGCATCGTTATTCTATTAATATACAACTTAAATTGTTGACATTTAAAAGTTTGTTGTAATTAAAAAAATTTTAAAGTTGGAATTTTCTGAAAAACATCACACATACTTTATTTTTTTACATGTATATTATTAAAAACAAAAAATATTTTTTTATAAAATATTTTAATATAATATATAAATAAAATCATATTTCTTGTATGGTATATTGCATATTAATATATTTAATATATGCATTGCGTATTATCAAGCGATACTGATAGTGTTTCATGAGCGTAAAATACAATATCTTTGGCGAACCAGCCAATTATTGAGATTATCGAGATTATCGAACTTCAAATAAAATAAATTTTTAATACGTTTATTTCGATAACTTGGATTCAAATTGTATAAAAAAAGTTTTTATTTCTTTCTATAAATAGACATGATGCAAAATTAAAATATATAAATTTAAAATGTTTAAATGTATAAATTTTTATTAAAAAACATTTTGATCATCATCATCGTTATCCTTTACATGGCTGCTTTTGCATCACTAAATGACTTTAATAATAATGGACAAATTTTTAAATTACTTAAATTTTTTTATTAGCTATAAATACAACACACTTATTTTTATTTTCATACACATCTGAAATCCCATTTTTATATGTTTGCATATCTACATACATTTTCACATACGTTTCACGCATTTATTCTTTCACATAATCGTGGATCTTCATACCTATCTTCACTTCACTCATACCTTTCATACATATTTTAACAATTAATTATTTGTAAAAGGAGGGAATTTAAAAACGACTAATTTTGGTCGTGAACGGACATGTTTAAAACCTATATAGTTATCATTTTAAAAAAGTCCATAAAGTTATAAAAGAAAGCTTATTTACTCAAGAAAGCTTGGGAAACCTTTCAAAAATAATAAAATATGTTGTTTAAATGCTTTGCAAAGAAAAACTCATTTTGTTTCTAATAAACAATGATAGATTTTAAAAGTATGTAATACATGTTAATACATTAAATACTGTAAGGATACATTACTAGAAAGATCCACAAATACTTATATACGTACATGGTGAATTATTTTAAGTGGCATTGAATTTTTTCAAAAACCAAAACTTGTATCGAAAAATGTTTTGTACAAAAGTTTTATGAGCTCAAGAGTGATATAAGATAATGCCATTGGTTTAATCTTGGGTGTACCAAAGTCAAACCAATAGCACGATTTTATATTACTCTTGAGATCATAAAACTTTTGTATGAAACATTTTTTGATTGAAAAAATTCAATGCGCCACTTAAAATGATTCATTCTGTATGTATATAAGTATTTGTGGATCTTTCTAGTAGTACATTCTTACAGTATTTAACGTATTAACATGTGTTATATACTTTTGAAATCTATCATCATTATTTATTAGAAACAAAATGAGATTTTTTTTTTTGTAAAGCATTCAAACAACATATTTTATTATTTTTAGAAGCTTTCATAGGTAAATAAGCTTTCTTTTATAAATGTATGGATTTTTACAATAAAAACTGCATAGGTTTTAAATGTGTCTGTTTAAGGCCAAAATTGGCCATTTTTAGACTCTCTTCTGTTTCATTTCCCCGATAGCAAAATCTGCAGGAACAGATTTTGAACAGAACCTGCTACCAATATTTGATAACAAAAAAAGCAACAAATTGCACACAGAGTCTATAATATCTGACAATGTGAGCAAACTCTCCTCAAAAATATGACAAAGCTTGCTGACATACTATGCCAACAAATTGCTAACAAAAACCGAACAAAGCCTGCCAATATGCTATGTCAGCAGACTGGCAGCAAAAACCGAGCAGAGCATGTCATTACGCATATTTAAACACAATAATTGGAAAACTATTGCTAAAACGTCCGTTTCTCACATGCAAAATTTATCAAACTTTCTATATAAGCAAAATCATAATCAAAATTTAAACATGCATTTATTATTTACGTATTTTTATGTTTGATGCAAGACGTAATCGTTCAACAAGGAAGTTAGGACAAACTCTGCTCGATTTTTGCCGCGAATTTGTTCGCATAGCATGTGAGCAAGTTCTGCTCGAATTCTGTCGCCAATCTGTTCGCACAGTATGTCAGCAAACTCTGCTTGGTTTCTGTCGCCAATCTGTTCGCATAGTATGTCAACAGGCTCTGCTCGGTTTCTGTCGCTAATCTGTTGGCATAGCAGGCTTTGTCGACAAATCCCGAGCCTAATGCGGATACAGATGGCTATGGATTTGCAGTCAAGATCTGATCGAATTTGTTGTCAATCTGTTAACAAATTGCTAGTATTTTGTTTGCTGGGTTGAAAACTGATATTTGTCATAAATTTTGAATTATTTTACAACTTATTATTATATTTTCAGAAAATATGCCCTAATATTTTTTATTGATTTAATATCATTCATAATAAAATTTTTATCAATTTTAAAGATCAGATTTCCTTGATTTTAATAAGAAAAGATAAAAAAGATATAATAAATACGGATAATTGATATATACTGCATAAGCTATATTTATATTATATTTTATAAATAAATAAAAATGTCATTTGTAAAGTGCATAATGTTAAAAAGAAAATAAATGTCAGTGTATTTTATAAGAATAGGTTAGATTTTATTATCAGCTGTTTGATTTTTATGTTTTTTATAAACCAATTTTCATGTCTGGTGATAATAATATTTTATGTAAAGAATAATATCATATGTCGTTGTAAATTTTCTGCTAGATATGTTTCTCGCATACATTTTTCGCACACACAAGCTTGACTCTAAGATTTGCAAGAGAAACTGTATATCAAGATAAATTGTATATTAATATAAATAATAACAAATCTTTTAAATATAAAATAAGTATAAATTAAAAATTAGGAAATTATATTAAAAAGGACATAAAAATTAAAACAAATATAATAAATAAAAATTATAGTAATGTAAGATAGGTCGAGCACAATGAGATATACACTGCTCTCTCAATTAGGTAGGATCACAATCTTTATTGCAAAATTACACGTCTTGCTTGCGTTCCGATTCTCTTTCATTCACACTGTCTATTCGCCGAGCTCCGTTCGCCATCTATTTTAATTCGCTCTACTTACTTTAAAGTCGCCCCCTACACTTGGCCGTTCTGATCTGTTATACATCTCGGATGACGCATATCATAACAAAATAAAATAACTTAAAAATAGATTTGTTCACAAGCTTAAGATACAAAAAATTTTATTACTTAGATGTATTGCCATAAATAACAGTTGAAAGATTAAATGTATTATATAAACTTATTATTTAGACTTATTATTTAGACTTATTATCTAAATTTATTACCTAAATTTATTGTCGGGTCATCGTTTCATATATTCGGCGCAAGTGAAAGTAGTGTTGGCCCTTCGTTCTATTTTAGCTATCTTGTATGTGTCGTTCAGTTTTTTTCTTTCTAACAGTGTATGGCCTTAAATATTTCGCCCGTAATTTTCGACCAGGTCCTAACTGAGTTCGTTTTATTGCTGCCATATCGCCCACAGCGTATTTAAAAGGTGCTTTGTGTCAGAGATTATAAGTTTTGCGGTTTTCGGATTGAATCTTCGAAATTTGCTCTTTTGCTCTAGTTCTAATTAAATGACGTTTTTGTTCAAAAAGTATTTGAAATTCTTGTTCAATCATTTCTTGTTTTAAATCGGTTTCATTGCGCATCTTTACTTCGAACAATAACTCGAAAGGTGTGGTAACTATATTACGATGATAAGTTGAGTTTAATATTCGTTGCAATTGATCTACATACTTATACCATTTTGTGGGATCGTTCACTAGACAATTTGGATAATATCGATAATAATTCGATTCAGACGTTCTACCTGCCCGTTGGCCTTAGGTACTCCTGTTGTGACAACTAAAAATGTTTGATTTTTTCCGTCTTACAATAATCATTAAATATTTATTCTTAGGAGATGAAGGTTGTACTTCTGTCTGTTATTATTTGTACATTGTGTTTCCCAAATGCCTATTTCTGTAATTCTAACTTGTTTAAGACTTTGCGCGTCGTTGTACTTTTAGGATATAACCATGTAAGTTTAATAAAACTATCTATTAGGACAAAAATGTGATTGTAACTTTTACAAGTGATATCCAAAGAGCCTAGATGATCCGCATGGTAGGTGTGTAACGGTGTATCGGGATTGAATGTAAGTAACCTTCTTGTTTACCTTCTTTTCGATTATTTAGAATACATAGTATGCAACTATCAATGTACTGTTTGATTTTATTCTTTAAGTTAAGTCGTGTATATAATATTTTTGAAGAATAAGTTCTTCGGTTCGATTTATTACAAGGTGACTCTTCTTATGAATTGCTTGATGATATCAGTTTCTATTGACTTATAGTTACTTAGGTACAACTAACAGATCTCACCCGTTTTTGAATTTATAAAGTAGATCTTTGCGCATAAAGTAATTATCATAACTATCCTTATCTTTTAGAATTTCAATCAGAACTATTGTTTCGCGATATTGTTCTTG
Organism: Pogonomyrmex californicus; assembly: GCA_024349325.1. Lineage (NCBI taxonomy): Eukaryota > Metazoa > Arthropoda > Insecta > Hymenoptera > Formicidae > Pogonomyrmex > Pogonomyrmex californicus. The sequence goes on from JAECZD010000022.1 coordinate 1,789,652, forward strand.
CTGTTTTTTAATCTGCGAGATAATTGAATATGTTTCAAGTTTTTTTTGTACATCGTTCGTTGAAAGGCCGCACAATCGGTAAATATTTTAAATTTTATACCTAATAAGTAGATTTGAAACTTTTTAACTGCTTCTAATATCTCTAACTCGTAGCTTGAATAGTTTTTTCTTCGAATTTAGTTTTTTTGCTCATATAATAAACTGGAGATGATAAACTGCAAGAGATTGTCGGGCGATTGCTGTAGTAAGACAGCATTGTATCCATTTATACTGGCATCCGTATGCAATTCCGTGGTGTGTTGCGGATGGTATATTTTCAGTACAGGATTTCGAATTAACAGCATCTTTAGTTTTTAGAATGCATTTCTCGCAGTTTCAAAAACATAAGGTCGATCTTTCTATAGTAAATCACTTAAGGGCTTGGCTACAACAGAATATAAGGAAATAAATTTTTTTAAATATCCTGACAACTCCAAAAAGCTCTGGACGTTTTTCAATCCCGTCGGTTCCAGGTAATTAACTACAACTCTGATTTTGTCGAGTGACGAATAGATTTTTCCTGTTTTTATTACATGTCCTAAGAATTCAATAGTTTCTTTGAGAAAGTGGCATTTCTTAAAATTTAGTTGTAACTCGTATTCGCTGTTTTTAATACTACTTTTAGTCGGCTTAGAGTTGCCTGTTCATTAGTAGTCGGCACAATTAAATCATCTATGTAAAGTAATACGATATTTTGTCTAGTTAGATCCCAAAAAGCTGCATTTATAAATCATTAAACAACTCTTGGCGAGTTGCATAGGCCAAAGGGAATTTTTAGAAATTGGTATTGCCCCGAGTGCGTTACAAATGCTGTGTATTTGCGACTTTCTTTTTCTACTAATACATGAAAGAAACCGTTTTTCAAATCCAATGTGCTGAATACGCGGGCCTCTAGTTTATCTAATAAATCCTTTATCAAAGGCAACGAATGACCATCCTTTTCAGTGACTCTGTTTATTTTCTTATAATGTATACAAACACGCGAAGTACCTTTTTCTTCACCATAATCACCGGATTTGCATATTCAGATGTGCACGGCTCAATTATATCGTTAGAAATCCATTCTTCTACTTGTCGCTCGACAATCTCTCTCTCCGGTGCAGGTAATCTACGCAGTTTTTGGAAGATTATTTTTTCATCCTTAAGAACAATGCGTATATTAATCCGTAGTTTTACATTTATTTGTCTCATACGCTTCCACCAAAGTCTTATTTTTTCGCAAAATAATTGCGAGTTTTCACGGCTGGTTCGTGGTCGGGCCCCGCCGTGACGCACACCCTCCCTTCTTATTCGGGGGCTCGAGCCATGCTTGATGCAATCTCTCCTGTCGTGCTCCAGGAGGATTATTTGTATATTTGCCAATGGCGTTGGAGGGTGTCGCCGCTGCAGTCCGACCTGCATCCATCGAAGAGAGTGGGACCATCATCTCTCTGGAATGCCACTCCTTCATAAAATGAAATGACACCAGTCATAGCTCATTCTATAAGTATGCATAAAGTTATTATACGAAACAAAGGACCAAGTAGCTCTTAGTGGAGTAGTGAAGTAGATTCTACCGCTCCTACTTGCGAGATGGTGCACATAAGAAACGTCAGTCTCGACACGAAAGGGTGAAGTGCATTCGGGAGAGTGGGACCATCATCTCTCTGGAGTACCGGTCGTGGGGATTCGAAAGAATACATGTATGTGTGTATATTGTAGTATATATATATATGTGTCATTGTATTGTTGACGTGTTATTCTAAATACGTTGTTTGCGATAAATATCATCACATGCCTCGGTAGTCGAAAGGATAAGATGCCTGCCCGGTAAGCAGGAGATCTAGGTTCGATTCCTGGCTGAGGTGTTTTTTCGCAAAATAATTGCGAGTTTTCACGGTTCGTGGTCGGGCCCCGCCGTGACGCACACCCTCCTTCTTATTCCCAAATAAGAAGGGAGGGTGTGCGTCACGGCGAGGCTGACTCAACCGTCTGGCTTTCGTTGCACACAGCGAGAAAAATCAGCCGAGGAATCGAACTGGATCTCCCTGCCCCGAGGCGGAGCGCTATCAGCGACTACCGAAGGCATGTAGGCTTAACGTATTTAGAATAACACGTCAACAATACAATGACATATATATATATACTACAATATACACATACGTATTCTTTCGAATTTACGACCCTGATGGTCTACACTCTCCCAGATACTTTCACTAAGTGTTATGTGCACCATAAAGTAAAACGGTAGAATCCCTACTTCACTACTCCACTAAAAACTACTTGGTCCTTTTGTTTCGTATAATAACTTTATGCATACTTATAAATTGAGGCTATGACGTGTCGACATGAAGGAGTGTGGCATTCAAATGGTCTCGATTACAGACCTCGGACTGCAGCTGACGCATTGGTAAATATACAAATAATCCTCCTGGAGCCATGAGGAGGAGTGTGCATTTTTGAGGGACCCGATACAGACCAGCCGTGAAGCTCGCAATTATTTGCGAAAATACCACCTCAGCCAGGAATGAACCTGCATCTCCTGCTTACCGGGCAGGCATCTTATCCTTTCGACTACCGAGGCATGTGATGATATTTATCGCAAACAACGTATTTATGGTCGTGTCAATTTCCTCACGCGTTTCTGGATGTACCGTATTATCGATACTAAGAGATCGTTTGTCGCGTACGTCAATCTGCGTCAAAAACATAGTAGGTGCCACTTTGCGAATTGTTATTCCGTCTACATTGATAATCATTTCCGTTAGATTTAAGATATCGCTATCGCTTATAACGTTTGTATTCGTCATTTGAGACAACATGTATTGTGCATGGAAATTGTTCATTATTTATATTAATCATTGTTTGGAAGCAGTTTAAGGATCGCACTTCGTTCTTACCGAATCCAGTTAAACAAATCCAGTTTAACAAATAATAGTATCTAATAATTGACCTCGGTTTTGTTATAAATATCCTCACGCACTACTGTAACTTAGCTGTATCGATTAATGCATCTAAACAAATATTATTTTTTATAATTACTCTTTTAGACATTTCGTTTATCTGTGGCGCGATGATCGTACTAACTAACGCATGCCTCTTCTCTGCCTTATTCTCTTCTACTGCAACATTGTACGCTGTGTGATCGAATTTGGCATTTAAAACATTTTTTGCCTAATTCTTTCTCACTCCTTGGATTTGTGGTCCGCAATTGTAGCATCGCACCTCCGAGTCTCGTTCCTCTTTCTCTTCCGTTTTCTTGGGCACTCTCCTTATTATATCCCTTTTCCTTGTAATGTTTTCTTTCTCTTTATCGCCTTTTGCTCTCTCTCTCTCTGGATTCTTCTTACGAATGATCTCGTAAGTGTTTTTAGTTTTTCTTTAAAATCTTGTAAGCCTCTGGCTCCATACAATACTAGTTTATGGCTCGAATGCTGTCTGGAATGCTATCTATCACGTATTGAATAAGTGCTTCTGGTTCTATTTTACCACGCAACACTAGTTCTTTTATAATTAAATAATATTCTTATGTCGCCTCATTTCTTTCTAATTTTCGTTTGCTTAGTATCTCGTGTAATTGGGCGCTGTTTATTTTGTCTCTAGGGCAGTTTTTAATTTTTGCCATGTTCTAGTCACGCCTTCACTCTCGATTAATATTTTGGCGAGTCTAGTTAATAATTTTTTTGCGAACACCACCTTTTGAAGTTTCGTCCATTCGAATAAAATGGTTGTATCTTCAAAATCGGCTATCTCCACTTTTCTATTGGATAAGTGTTCTTGTCGTTGAAGGTTCTGATCAATTCCAGATCTCTATATGTCATTAAAAACGCGGCACGTATTCGCTCGTTTCTTTGTGTGGAATGCTGACTTCCGATCTAACTTTGCACTTCTACACTCGCGTTTTCGTCCTCCTCGCTGTCTTCTTCTGTCTTCTCATCGTCTTCTTCAACGTCTACAGGCACTAGCGTATTTAGGTCCATTAGTCCTTTGCAAATCCGTGTTATTATTTCTTCTTTGCTACTATTCCAAACTGAGAATGTTACAGCACGATATGAGATCACTGACAGTTAATTATTGTGCGTATTCCACTTGACATAGTTTAGCGAACTTTCTGCGAAGTCAAACCCTCGGAAATCTCGAAGGTGTTGCTGGTTCTTCCGATCTCCTTTTTCTTCAAAAATGAATTTATGTAAGGCCATAATAGCGAATATCGGCGCTACCCGAATCTTCTATTTTATGGCTTCGATTTGTGCGAGATTTTCCATCTTAAATTGTCGTCTAGTATGTATCTTGCAATAACCAGCAAATGAATCATCGTTACGTCGTCGCGTCGTCACGCAGCTTTGTTAATGGCCGCTCTCACTTCGTCTTGCAATATCCGTAATATCTTTTCTTGTCGTCGTCTTTTTTGCTCGCCACGATTCTATCCCGAATGAGCCCCCAATTTGTAAGATAGATCGGGCACAATGAAATGTACACTACTCTCCCCATTAGCAGGATCACATATTGTTTTTATTACAAAAGGTCTTGCTTGCGTTCCGGTTCTCTTTCACACACACACACGCACGCACGCACGCACGCAGATGTGGAATAAGTACTGGAACCGTGCATCAGTAAGTAGAAAAGTAGTGTAGCTGAGCAGCCTGAGGTACGCGGTACTTTTTTCGACCGTCCGACGCAAGTTCGAATCCCTGCAGTGTTAAATTTTTTTTTAAGTAAACATTATTACTTTTTAATACAATTAATTTTTTTTTAATTTATTTTTTTTAAGCTAAAATATTATTGCACAATTTTCGTTATGAATAATAATAAATAACAAGAGTTTAAAAAATTTTAATTATTTATTATAAAACTTTGTGTATATGTGACATTGCCGTACAATTTTGTGGATAAAATCAATGTAAAAGCATTGAGAATTATTAGTTGGTAAGAATCATTATAAAATATTATAAGCATTTATTTATATATTGTTGTCATAATGTAAATCAGTTATGTTTTCCTTTATACTCACAGCATGAAATGTATTTGTAAATAATAATTCATTTATAAAATGTTCATAGTGTACGTTCTACTTATGTTTTAAATGTTTCTACATTGATTTTCATCCACAAAATTGTACGGCAATGTCACACATATACAAAGTTTAAATAAATAATTAAAATTTTTTAAACTCTTGTTATTTATTATTATCCATAACGAAAATTGTGCAACAATTAATATTTTAGCTTAAAAAAAATAAATTAAAAAAAATTAATTGTATTAAAAAATATAACGTTTACTTAAACAAAAAAAATTGACACTCCGGGAATTCGAACTCGCATCGGTCGCACGAAAAAAAGTACCGCGCACCTCAGGCTGCTCAACTACGCCGCTTTTCTGTCTATTGACGCACAATTCTAATATTTACACCACAGCTGATCGGGCACCCAACTTTACTCGCAATTTTCTCAGAAACCAAAGCCTATTCACATAAACCATTTTACCGTATTACTACATCCAACCCCCTCCTTCGAATAGGCTATGGCTCATCCCATTTGGAATTTTATAATCGGGATCATCTTCTTGTAAGTGAAAATATCCCAGATAGCCAAATATGATATAGCATATTAAGCGAACTAACGCATTGCATGTGTTGCTATATATTTGCCATATATTTGCTGGCATCGAAATAGGACACGTAACGAATACAACAATATACCTGTCTGTGCAATCAGTTAACGAAATTTTAAGAGCAAATGGTTAATAATAGTAGTATGTTATATTATTAGCAATATATCAACAACATGTCCATCACCAACAAATGATTAATCATTTCATCTTGAGCTTTATGATGAAAACATGACGGCAACAAAACATATATAATGATTTCCATCCGTTGTCACATATACGTTTTCAAACATGAAGATTTTTAATTGTAGTTCAATGTTAACAAAGTGTTGATAAAATGAAATGTTACACGTTTACGGCAACTTTTCAGCAAAAAGACATATAGTTTTCGAAATTTATATACAAGTTGTAAATATTCATTTCTAATTACACTTACAAATATACATATATTATCCTAAGTAACTGATGTATGTACATTGCAACTTTATATTAATCATATTACACATAATATAGTATAATAAAATAAAATAAGAAAATAAAATAGAAATATGAATAAAAATTAACAACATTCCCTGATTAATTAATACAATTTTGATTGGTAGTTATATTAGAAGTGTTTTTGAAACAGATTGTTGTCTTGAAATCTGTTTAAAAATTTCTGATATAATTTTATTGCTATTTTGTTAAAAAATGCGATATTTCTGGAAACACGTTGTTTCAAAAATAATAAGTTTATATATTCTCTATTACCTTTTGAACATTGTCGGTGTTGTTTCGAAATATTTACAATGCACAACTCTAAAAATTATGGATAGAATCGGACAAAAATGGATATGATTTCTATCGGCTAAACTGTAAGCTGTTGATTTTATCTGTATACAGACAGTTAATAAAAACCGATAGAAATCTTGTCTGTTTCTGTCCGTCATTTTTATCAGGGAAACTAACACAGAACATTTAGTTGGCATATTATCAGCATATGCAGCATTCGTTATTTGGCATATGTTGCCGTTATATGTTGTTGGCACATGTTGTTGTTAACATGCTGTTGAGTGTGGACAGTATACCGATGATGACGAGTTGCTTTCAAGTTGTCTGATTTGTCTATCAACATGTTAATAATTGCGGATGACAAATTGGCAACACGAGTTGTCGTTAAGTTGTGAATAGTAGATTGATGTTGACATATTGCCATCGATTTGTCATTATTAAAATTATCATTCCATTGAGTTCAATGCGACAGACATAATGCTGTCTTATCTTGTCCCGAGTTTGTTTAAATTAGTTGTTGCAACGACTTTCGGCTATATGACAGCAGATTATGCTTACAGATTGCACAGATGCAGATTATGTTACAGATAATGTAAGAATAAGCAAACTAACGGCAAGGGACCCAGAAGTACAAATACAACATAATAAAATCCAGGATTCTAAATATGGAAAAAGATATAAACAATTATGTATGATAGGGATATCCGAATATTTAAGGAAAGGTAATCATAAAGATTTTCAAAGAATTATTGCGAGATTTAGATACGGAAACGAAGAATTAAATAATAGATAGTAATAATAGATACTGGTGCGAACAGGATAAAAACGTACATAAGCTGTGCCATACTGAGATTGAAACATTAGAACATTTGACGACATGTATAATAGAAATAAGAGATAACACAAGAATAAATCAGTTGTTAGGAGAAAAGGGGAAAAGAGTCAGTTAAATGAAGAAAATCATAAAAGCAAGGAAAGAAAATAAACCCAAAGAAAGTATAGAAAAGTAGGAAGATAGGCATATAGTAAAGCCAGAAAGAGATTTAACCAAAGTAACTAAGCTTAAGAAAATATTTATGTATCATGTTAATACATTTTAGGTTTATACATTCATTATCAAATTAAGAATTTATATAAGATAAGATCGATGTAGAACCCTTTCAAAGCTGAAAGGCATGAAATAAATATATATCTATCCAATGTAAGAATATTCTCTTTACATATTATTTACATATTATTCTCTTACATATTATTTATACTAAAAATAAATAAAAAATGAAATAAAAATATTTTAAACTGCCCTTGTAGAGATATGTGAGACAAATCACATGTCATGAAGAATATTTATAGAAACAAAAATAACAGTCAAATAATATTATTACAAAATATCGTAGAATATTTAAAACTCTTGTTAGTTATTAAAAAAAAAATATTTTTCAATAAAATAACGTTTACACTTGACAAAACAGATTTATAAAATATACTAAAATCTTATCCTTTGATAAATGTTAACTAAACTTATAAGTAGATAACCACAGGGGGTCCTAAGCCCCCCGGAGACAAAGGGGGGGTGAGGGGGAGGGAGGGTCGTAGAATCCCCAGGGGGGTTTCGTATCCAATCCTGTCGGTAAGAATGGTTTTCTTTCCTCGGGGATTCGTATCTGGGGAGAAGAGAAAGTGGATCCCTCTGGCGGTCGTCGAGACGGGTTTGTCCCTCTCGATCGGTAAGGCGCGGGGTTTCCCCGGGTCGGATTCCCCCGTCCTCGATGTCGCCCTAGCGTTTTCTTTTCGGGCGCGTTCTCGACGCCGCCCTAGCGTTTTCTTTTCGGGCGCGTCCTCGACGCCGCCCTAGCGTTTTCCGCGCGGTCTAGCGTTTTCCGCGCGGTCTGGCGCTCTCCGCGCGGTCTGGCGCTCTCCGCGTGACCTCGGGCGCGTCCTCGACGTCGCCCTAGCGTTTTTTTCCGTGTGATCTAGCGCGTTCCGTTTCGCGGGATGCCGCGGTTTGTCACGTCGCCCTAGCGTCTTTCGCGGGGTGTGGCGCTTCCCGCGGCGTTTTCCGCAGGGTCTAGCGCGTCCTGTTTTCGCGGTTTGTCGCGTCGCTTTAGGCGTGCTCGTGTCTAGAAGTTGTTTGCAGGATGTTGCGGTTTGTCGCGTCGCCTTAGGCGCATGTCTGTTTTCCATAACGTCCCGATTAGGCGCGTCGTCGCGTCGTTCGCAGAATGTTGCGGTTTGTCGCGTCGCCTTAGACGCGTGTCTGTTTTCCATAACGTCCCGATTAGGCGCGTCGAGGCGATTCGCGTTTTCCGCGGGGGTCTAGCGCGTCCTGTTTTTCGCGGGATGTCGCGGTTTGTTACGTCGCCTTAGGCATGTTTCATGTCTAGGTGTCTATGAGGATATACCGCTTGTCCTGTTTTGTAGAACGTTGCGATTTGACGCGTCGTCGAGGCGATTCTTTTGAGTGATACTTGTCGCCCGTGTGTTTACGATGGCGAGAACCGTTAAAGTAGCGAATCGGTGCCAGCTATGTGAGACACGATTGATTGACGACGATGAGATGTGTTGGTGCTATTCGCTGGATGATCTAACGTCTTCTCCATTGCGAAATGTGACGGCGTATCCATCGGTCAATGTGACGGAGTACGTCGTGAGAGGACAATATACACCAATTTCCAATCAATTAAAGAGGCGCGGTTGTCGATTTCCGCCTCAGCGTGAGATTTCACCTAAAAAGATAATAGAGGCGTGTATATGTCATCACTATCGAGGGATGGCATATAATCTTTTACTGGAGGTACTCTACGAAAAGAAGAAGCCGATCGAGATTAGCAGACGACAGGAGTACATGGTGAATTTTCGCGAAAGCGGCTATTACGATGTATTCAACGATAACGATGACGACGAGATGTTTTTTTGCGCTCATCGCAAGTATTGGAGGAAAAGCGGTGTCGTTTCGTCAGCCGCGTACGAGGAGAGAACAAGAAGAGAACGCGTTGGCAACAATTGGCGCAACTAAGTGTGTGCGCATATAGATATGTACTATAATCGTAATATAACTATGGATTGTATATATGAATATGTATGAGAATAAGATTAACCGCGAGAGAGAGAGACGGAGTTTTTTCTGGTTCGTTTGCATATCGCGGGGACGAGAGGCGGATCGGCGACGAGTCGGAAGTCTTCAATTAGCGATACCGAGAATGCCGTTATATTATCAGGAACGTATGAGAGATGAGAGGTGGGAACCGCGCGAGGAGGAAATCGTCGCACGAGTGTTAATAATAAGAGATTTAATATGCTATATCAAGGGCAACGGTATTGGGAATGTATGAGAGAGATGGAGGTCGCGCGAGGAGAGAATCGTTGTAGGAGTGTTAATAACGAGAGAATATTTTATTACTCTATTGTTATTAATTTATTACTCTATCGTTGTATTATTTTTAGGCGCGTTATGTGTCTAGACGGTTTCCGCGGGGGGATCTAGCACATCCTGTTTTCGTTGCAACGGGAAGACGCGTGTTCTGATTATGTAAGATGTCACGTGTTTTGTCATTTCGGAATGTCGCGGTTGTCGCGTTTTCGACGCTACCTCGGAGTATATATCTAGTCGTGAGAGGCATTTTCTCCCATTGTTAAGAACGTATATGGAAGCAGTCGCGCTTAACGGTAGTTCGTCTTCGAGCGAGAGCGACGATTCGCTTTTACGCGTTCGATCGTAACGTGACGTATCGCGATCTCGACGACGATCGCTGCGAGTTAATTATCGAGAGTGACGATAGTTTAGAGTGTCACGAGATTATCGCGCCTGGTAACGACGAGGAGTGGATCGTGGCGAGAGAAGATGTTCGCTGGAACTTGGCCACATATCACTTGCGACGGGGGATCGATATGGAGAGTCCGCGAGAGAAACTATGGATCGAAACGTTGCTCGCTTTGAGCGATAGAGCGGTAATCTACGAGAGAACAGCGAGAGAGAAAAAAGTTCGAGACGTTAAATTCGTCGTTCCTACGGACAGTTGGGGTAACACAGTGTGGAAAGTTGCGATATGGAGAAGAGCCGCGACCTTCTCGAACGAGCGGCGGGGGTTGAAGGGGTGTGCGCCTATCGTATTTGGGAACAGGAGTGTATCGAGTGTCTCGAGGTCTTGAGAGATAGATGTGAAAATAGAATCGATCCTACGGTTACCGGAACGATAAATTCTCTGGTCTCTCGAATAGCGCAGTTGGAGGGTGCGAGATTCGCTTTGAGTCGACGTTTTAGTTACTTGGGTGCAGGATACGATGGTTCGAAGGGATTCGAATGGGTGGATATCGAGACGGCTTTCGCGAATCGCGTACGAACGGGTGCTGTGGTAAACATTGAGTACATCGAACCTCGACGATTTCTCGAGGACGCGAGGGCCACGGTGCTCGAGCGAGTGCGAGTCGATCTCGATATGCACGCGTGTTTAAAGGTCAACACCGTGTTTCACGGGGAGTTCGTCGCGAATGATAAGAGCGCCGTTAAGAGCATTCGCACGAGGAATTGTCAGCTAGTCGGTATGTCCGATCTACGAGAATGGTACGACGGAGACGTTATGAATGTTGTTCTGACGTCGCTGGAGGAATTTCAGGAACGCGATAGCGGTTGGGCGTTACTTCGGATATTAAATTTAATGATTAATGTAAATAAGTGTAATCCCATGCACGCTGGATGTTGGATGTTACTTCCTCCGAAGATAAAATATAAGAGAGCCGTGATTAATGTACGTTCACACGACAACGCGTGTTTCGCGTGGGCGGTGATGGCCGCTCTATATCCCGTTGATGTACACTCGGATAGATCGTCGTCGTATCCTCACTATTCGTTGGTGCTGAATTTCGATGGTATTGACTTTCCTATGACACTACGAAACATCGCTAGATTCGAACGTCTTAACGATTTGTCTATTAACGTATTTGCCATTCGAGAGAAAACGGGGAGGAACGATATCATGATCGTTCCTTTGTCGCTTACGGGGAACAAAAAGTCTACGCACGTAAATTTGCTCTATCTGTCGAACGAGCGGCGCGGCGATAACGTCGGTCATTTCGTATGGATAAAGCACCTGTCTCGACTGTTAACGTCGCAAATAAACAAGCATAAGGAAAAAAAATACATATGCGACCGGTAAGCGTAAGAGAGATTATGCTCGTCGCGAGATAAATTTTGTATTAATTATAAATTGTATTTTTTCAGATGTCTACATTATTTTTATTCAGACGAGAAATTGGTCGCGCATAGCGTCGAGTGCGGAAGAGCGAACGACTGCGCCGTTATTCTTCCGAGCGAGGACGACAAGTTGCTCTCTTTTCACAATCACGACAGAAAGGAGAGACTACGATTCGTCGTGTATGCAGATCTGGAGTGCGTCTTAGAAAAGGGAGATCAACGATTCAGTGGGAGTCTCGACAATAGATTCGCCTATCAACACCACAAGGCGTTTAGCGTAGGATATTATTTGCGTAGCACGTACAACGGAATCGTATCCGTGTATAGATCTCGCCGAGGTGACGACTGCGTCTCGTGGTTCGTCGAGGAGCTGCGCGCTCTCGCGTGTCGCGTGAAGAAGATTCTGTGCGCGAGCGTACCGATGTCGGAGCTCACGCCGAACGAGCAGAGCGCTTTTCAAAAGGCGACAAATTGTCACGTGTGCGGAAGGAGCTTTGAGTCGTACGATATTCGCGTGCGCGATCACTGTCATCTTACCGGACGATACAGAGGACCCGCGCACGCGAGCTGCAATTTGAACTATCAGAACGCGTTCGTTATTCCCGTTTTTTTTCACAATCTATCCGGTTATGATGCACATTTCATTATTAAGGATATAGCGAACGCTTTCGAGGGTAGAGTCGATTTGTTACCGTTGACTAAGGAGAATTACATCGCGTTTTCAAAAATCGTCAACGATTCGGCGTACGGAAAATGGAAAAATTGTGTTAAGCTACGTTTCGTGGATTCGTTTAAGTTTCTCAATACTAGTTTAGAAAAAGTAGCCTCGTATCTAGATCGGGAAAAATTGAGGATCTCGCGATTCGAATTTTCCGATCTCATCGCGGAGGATTTCGAGTTGCTCACGCGCAAGGGCGTATTTCCGTACGAGTACATCGATAGCGTTGATAAACTGTTAGTGACCGAATTACCGCCGATCGAAGCCTTTTACAGTTCTTTAACTGGTGAAACTGTGAGCGTTAGTGATTACGAACACGCGCGAAGGATATGGGAGCGTTTTCACGTGAAAACTCTCGGCGAATACAGCGATCTATATTTGAAAACGGATGTGCTTCTTTTGGCAGATGTTTTTGAAAATTTTCGAGATACTTGTATGGAAAGTTACAATTTGGATCCAGCGCATTATTTCACATTACCGGGATATACGTGGGACGCTATGTTGAAATACACGAACGTTCGATTCGATCTGCTTACCGATATCGATATGGTGATGTTCGTAGAGCGCGGTATACGCGGTGGTTTAAGCCAATGCTCGAACAGATACGCGCGAGTTAATAACCAATATGAATCGTCATATGACTCGTCTCAGCCGTCGTCGTATCTCATGTACTACGATGTGAACAATCTCTACGGCTGGGCCATGTGCGAACCTTTACCGTATGCGGAATTTCGGTGGGTCGAGGATGTCGAGGGTCTTGATATTATGTCCGTGCCATCTGACTCCGATATCGGTTATATTCTAGAAGTCAATCTCGAGTATCCGCGACATCTTCACGACGATCACGCGGATCTTCCGTTCTGCCCGACGCGTGAAAGACCGCCGGGAAATCGAAACGAAAAGCTACTCGCTACGCTCTACGACAAGTCGCGTTACGTGACGCATTATCGCAATCTTCAGCAGTGCGTCCGACACGGTTTACGCGTGACGAAGATCTATCACGCGTTGCGGTTCGCGCAGTCTCCTTGGTTGCGCGCGTACATCGAGCTTAATACGGAACGGAGAACTCGCGCGAGCAACGAGTTCGAGAGGAATCTGTATAAGCTGATGAATAACGCGGTTTTCGGCAAAACAATGGAAAACGTGCGCAATTACGTAGACGTGAGACTCGTGACGCGTTGGGACGGAAGATATGGCGCGGAGGCGCTGATCGCGAAACCGAATTTTCACAGTAGAAGCGTTTTCGACGAGAATCTCATGGCTATCGAGTTACGCAAACTCGAGATTCAATTTAACAAACCAATCTACGTCGGTGTGCATTCTAGAGATATCCAAGATGCGATTGTACGATTTTCATTACGATTATATGATGCCGCTCTATCGCTCTAAATCATGTACACGGATACCGATAGCTTGATATATTTTCTGGAATGTCGAAACGTTTACGAGAATATGAAGCGAGATATCGCGAGATTCGACACCAGCGATTATTCCGACGACAACGCGTACGATATACCGCGCGCGAATAAGAAGGTTCTTGGTTTGATGAAAGACGAGAACAACGGAGCGATCATGACGGAGTTCATAGGACTTAGGGCGAAGATGTACGCTCTGAGAGTTTTGGGAAAGAGCGATACGAAGAGAATAAAGGGCGTCAGGAGGAGTACCGTCGCGAAAACGATAACGTTCGAGGATTTCGCGCGTTGCTTGAACGAATCGTCGCAGCAATCGAGACGTCAGGCGTGCATACGCTCGATGCTGCACGAGGTTTACACCGTGTCCGAACTGAAGCTAGCTTTGAGTCCTCACGACGACAAGCGATACTTAATACCCGACTCCACCAATACATTACCGTGGGGCCATTATAAGATACCGTTATTAGATACTAATGTAGTATAAAAAATTTGTACCAATATAGAATAAGTAAAAATTTGTACCAATATAGAATAAGTAATACTGTACACTCTTTATTCATTACAATACAGCTGTTTTGTGAATCCAAGAGTTATGTGTATTGTCCATTCCTAACCATTTGACAAAAACTCTATCGTTCTTTCTACGTAGCACTTTCTCAACGAGATAGATATCGGGATTGGAAACTCGCAGTAACTCGTGTTCGTAAAACCCTCCGGCTATTGGCTCTTTACGATAGTCTTTCAGCAGATACGTCACGGGATTCGTGCGTTGCACCTTAGCGATTCGAAAAATCTCAGTCGTCCAGTTAGGCGTATATCCCTTTTCGAAGATCGTTTTGAACTTGCTGACGCGTACCGGATCGTTCACCTTGAATCTTGCGGGGGCTGCGATTTTCAAGTGACTGTATACCGTGGAGAGGAGTCTCTTGGCAATGGCTGGAGTTACGTCCGCCGGTCGCATTCCGATCGTTCGATGCGCGCGGTTGTTATACTCCGAGATTAAACGCGGTAGAGCGTCGAGCCATCTGTACGACCCGTTGAGCGTGAAGAGCTTCCACATGTTGTTCTTGAGCGTGCGATTAAATCGCTCCACAACCGCCGCTTTCATCACCGAGTACGTCGAGTAGTGGCGTATATCGTACCTATCAGTAACCGCTTTTACGGAGGCGTTGTAGAACTCCTTGCCCTTGTCCGTTTGTAGATTTCGCGGATGTCGAGCGTCGTCGCGAAATATCTTGGATAACGCCGCGGCTACCTCGCCTCCGCTCTTGCTCTTCAGCGGCACAGCCCAAGCGTATTTGCTCAACACGTCGATGACCGTCATCACGTAGTTGTAGCCTTTGTTTCGTCGCGCGTACGGACGCATCTCGACGACATCGGCCTGCCACAGGTCGTCGTAACCGCGCACCACGACTCGACGACGCGGAAAGTTTCTTCGCGCGGGCGTGTGAAGCTCCTCGACGAGTCTCCTCTTCTCGACGCTCATCGCTGATTTTACGAGGAGGCGCGATTCGCGTTGGTTTTATTCGTGCGCGTTCGCTCCTGTTCCTCGTTCCAAACGTTAATCGCGTGTTTCATGGTATTTGGAATATCCATTTTTAGTGCGACTAGTAATTTATTTATCGTTTCTCTAGTCACTATTTTATCCACGTTCAACGAGGTCAGCGTCTTGTCCAGCGTTTCTCTCGTTACCGCTTTGTCCGTCAGCTCTTTCGCGATTCTCGTCAGATCTGTCACGCTACGCGCGAGATTCTCCACGTTCGTCGATATTCTCTCGCGGCTCATCGACGACGTGTCGAACTCGTTTCGCAGGAAGTTCTCTAGATTTCGCAGTGATTCCTCTAGAATCTGCGTTCGTTTCTCCTGAGCGTCGCCGAGCGTCTCGACGGTCTTTCGGATCTCGCTCGAGTCTTTAGCTCGCGTTTTGTCCTGTTTTTCCTCCGTTCGTCCCAATTCACGTTGAAACATAAGATCTTTAATTCGTTGGTTGTTTCGTTTATCGAGCGCTTGTTTCGTTTCCCTTATTCGTTTATCGAGATCGACGAGCGAGGTCTCCCTTCTCTCTCCTCGATTTGTCGCAGTGATTCCTCTAAATGTCGCGTTTGTTTCTCCTGAGCGTCACCGAGCGTCTCGATAACCCTTCGGATCTCGCTCAGATCTTTCTCTCGCGATTCGTCCTGTTTTTCGAGCTCTCGTTCCACAGCGTCTCTCGTCTTCTCTATTCGTTTGTCGTGATCGACGAGCGAGGCTTCGCTCTTCTTCTCGAGGTGTCGCAGAACGTCCACTTCGGTTTTTACGTCGTAATACTGTAGGAGAATATTCCGAATTCGCTTATTTATATCTTCCAGCCGTTTTCGTAGCTCGTTCATTAGAACTTTCGACTCCTCGCTCCTTACGCGAAGCGCGTTATCGACGTAACCCTTGGTCGTCGCGTCGGTATCGTCGATCGGTGTATCCAAATGGCGTATCTTGCGTCTGTTGACGTCGTAGTCGTCCGGATTAAGGTAGTGCGCGCTGCGACGCACGTACGCCCGCAGGGATGCGATCGTCGAACGATCGTTAACGCCGCGTTGCCTCTCCAGAAACTTCCCGAATTTGTTCACGGACATCATGCCCTCGCGGGTGACGAATCTACCGCGCGCGATAATCTGCTCGTAATCTCGGCGATCTGCATATCGTATTTGAGAAACAATCTGGCTACGAGCGTCATAGATTCCTCCAATTCGCCGATCGATCTAACCGTGCTCTCGTTCATCTGCGACAGCAACGTTCGAGTGCTCGCCGAGAATTCGCTCGTCTCGGAGATTTTCGTTTCCGCGTCTCGAAACGCGCTGTCTACGTAGCTTTTACTCGTGGCGTCGGTATCGGTTCTAGGTGCGGCTAAACGCCGTATGATTTTGTCTCTAGCATCGTAGTAATCGTCACTTAGACAGAGCGCGTTATTACGCACATAGCGACGCAAGGAATCGATCGACGGTCGCGAGCGTGCCCTGTCGCCTCCGCCGAACGACGGTTTTCCGAACTTGTTCACCAACATAACGGGAATACCTGTCGCCGCGAGCGCGCGCCGCGTTTTACTCGATCGCGTCGATCTCGCGAAGCTCCTCGAGTATCGATAGAATCTCGTTGTCGTGAGCGTCGTTGCCAGCGTCTAGAGGCATTGAGCAATCGAAGACGATCGACTAGTTCGTTGGGATCGTCCCAATGAACGTACTCGATTCCTTTGTCTCTCACCCGCATAGCGGATGGAACAGAGTCCCTTTTTTTCTCGCTTTACCAGTACCAGCGCCACTTTTGTCTCTATCGAGCAATAGCGGCGCGATGATATGCTTGTACTTGAAACCTTTGTTTCCTAGAATGGGCATAAGCGCGTTGTGACCACGCCGATGGGCGTTTGTAGTTAACAGTATACTCTTGTACGTTTGCTTGTCGTTCTCTGTGTACACGGCGTGTTCATCGGGAAGTCTCTTAAAGATCAAGTCGTATAAGCCCGGGGTACCCGGATATCGCATGTCGCTCACGATTACGCTGTCATCGGCGGTCACATCGAATCGCCTGTCGCCAAGCATCGAGCCGTCTAAGTCGAAGTACACCCCGTAAACGTGATCGCTCTGTCTGTCCCCGCTTAGAAGCGCGCCCATATATTTGCGACCTAACGGTCCCCATTGCGCGTTCGAGATCGATTCTTCCGATGCGTTTCTAGTCGCGGGATTCACCGTCGCGATCAAGGGCGATCTCGTCGAGAGGCGTCTCTTCGTCGATCTAGACGGTGGCTCGTCGTCGTCATCGGTCTCGCGTTTTCTCTTAGCGCCGACGAACGCGATCGGGTCGATTCCCTCGGTCGACTCGTCTCGTGCGGTGTTCTCGGCGATTCGTTTCAACGGCTGAACGATCGGCTTGAGTCGCCTCTCCAGCGCGATCTCCTCTTCTATCTCACCGGTCTTTAACTCTCTGTACTTTTTACGTATAGAGTTCTGAGTTTTCGCGATCTCTCGCGCCGTTTTTTCCTGCCGAGCGACGTCCGTACCAGCCGCAGCGTCAACGTTCATACTCGCAGCAGCGTCAACGTCCATCCTCGTAGCGCAACTGATCGGTTTACCACGGCGAAATTGTTAAATCCTCGTCTGTATCTACTATTCCTTAACGCGCTGTCTTTATCGATGACTACAAAACCATATTTGCGTTTCCAATACACGCGACATAAGGCGTAAAAATTCTCATACGACATATCCGTGTTCATGTGCTCGTTGTAAACGTGCTTTAGGTTAGTGCCATCCTGCTTAAACAGAATCAAAAGATTCGCGTTGTCGCGTATCAGGTGTTTTGGCGTATGTTTGACAAAGATAGAAACAATCGATGTTCGAGTGTCGACCCATGGCGAAATATTCCCTGATCGCGTTCTGCTTGTCACAAGCTACGTCGTCGAACACGAATATCGAATCGGGAAGCGCCTCGCTCGGTGGCACGACGTCGCTATTGTTTGAGAAGCCGATCTCGTCCATCGACTCGAGCAGTTCCGCCAGGTATCGATACTTTGGTTGTTGCAAGGATTTCGAGTAGACGTACACGTTCTCAAAGCGCGCGCCGTGCGGACTTTCGAGCATGCTTATTAACACGTTCGTTTTACCGCAATTGGAAGGGCCGCAAATGATGTAACGTATCGTGTTCGGTAGTAAAGGGCCGTGTCTGGGCGCCCTCCCTACCGCGTCGCCCGAGATTCGTCGAGCCTTACGGTCGAGATTGAGCACTCCTATAGCCGGCGACCGTCGAACGAATCGCATTTACGCGCGCTCGCTTCAAGGAGTCACGACCGATAATCGTTCCACTTATACGGCGATTCGATCGCGCACAGTGATCGGTATGTTTCCCCTATTGACGGACAAACGCGATATTCTCAATCTATCCACCCAACAGTTGCGACTTATCCCGAAGTTCGTTCTCGTGCGCGATTTCGACAGATACGTGGAGCTACTGTGGAACAAACTACCCGATCATCTGAGAGCGGACCCCGAGGTACAACGTTGTCGCGTGTGTCTGGAGCATTATAATCGTCCGTGGCAACAATCGCATATAGACGGTCCTGCGCCTCTTATCAAAAATTGTAACGAATGCTTAGCGACGCGGGACTACTCGATACAGCGATAAACGCGCTTCCCTTCAAATTACATATTCCCGGGTATCAATTTTGCGAGCCCGGCACCCATCTCGCGAAGCGATTGGCGCGCGGCAAGAGGCGTAAATCCGTTGGATGCGGCGTGCCGCGAGCACGACATTGCCTATTCCCGAAATAAGAAACTCGCCGATCGCCACGACGCCGACCGAGCTCTCGCCGAGAAAGCGCGCGAACGTATAACGGCCGGAGATTCCACCTTCGGTGAGAGAGCCGCCGCGACCGCCGTATGGGCTGCTATGAAAGCAAAAACAAAGCTATGGGTTTGAGAAAGAAGAGGAGGAAGACGACAACGAGGAGGAGGATACTTCCAACGGTGAAACGCGGAGGCTTGTTACCCATTTTTCCGATATTAGGCGCGCTCGGTTCTTTGATCGGTGGCGCAGCGGATGTCGCGAAGGCGGTAAACGCCAGTAAAACCGCACGGCGTCAACTGGAGGAATTGCAACGTCACAATCGAGCGATGGAGGGTCACGGATTGCATCTAGCGCCTTACAAACGTGGCAGCGGTGTGACGAAAAGAACGAAAAAAAAATCATGGAAGGAAACGTTAGAATCGCTCGAGTTACCGCTCTCCGGCATTACGACGAACGAACAGCTGAACCGCTCGGCGCGTCGTCTACGAGTGCCCTTCTTCAGAGGAGTGTTTATGCGTGACGCATTACCATCGAAGGCGCGACGTAACGAGAGCGGCATCGTGAATCTCGACGACTCGATGGGCTCGGGTACTCACTGGGTCGCCTATGCGAAGAGGGGAAACGACGCGATTTACTTCGACGGTTTCGGC
This sequence comes from Pogonomyrmex californicus, assembly GCA_024349325.1. Classification (NCBI taxonomy): domain Eukaryota; kingdom Metazoa; phylum Arthropoda; class Insecta; order Hymenoptera; family Formicidae; genus Pogonomyrmex; species Pogonomyrmex californicus. Next base: position 1,809,326 of record JAECZD010000022.1, read on the forward strand.
AATCTTCGACCGCCGAGGGAACTCGAGAGATATCTAGGCGGCGTAAATATAACGTACAATCGCGGATCGTATCAGACATTCGATCAGAGCATTTGCGGTCAGTTGTGCCTGCGATTTCTCTCGAGAATCGGTCGCGATGTCGCTGAGCCTTTCGTTCACCGGTAAGAGTAGCGTTCTCACGGCGTGCTATTTTCCCGCTTTAGATCTGAGCGACGACGATTACGAGTTAGGTCTCACGAATTTCGAAACGTACAACACTATACCGAACGTCGATTCTACAAATAATAAGTTCTATTACGACGACAAAACGATCGTGATTCCCGAAGGTTCGTACGAATTGAGCGCGATAGAAAGATATCTGAACGCCGCTATCTCTAAAAAGCGAAAGATCGACGAAAGCAAGAGGACGAGCGACGATGACGAGAGCGACGACATCGTCTACGACGAGAGCGACGAGGGCGAGAGGAGCGCGCGGTCTCTAATCATTCGAGCCAATGAGAACACTATGAAAAGCGAGATCAGGTGCGAACATCAAATCGATTTCGCGAAACCGAACAACATCGGTTCGCTCCTGGGATTCTCGTCGTCGCGCGTGCTACGACCGAACAAATGGCACACTTCCGACGGACCCGTGAATATCATGAGCGTGAATATCATTCGGGTGGAGTGCAATATCACCGCGGGTGCGTACAGCAACAACGAGCCGGTTCACACGATACACGAGTTTTCGCCGAACGTTCCTCCGGGATATAAGCTGTCGAACGCTCCGACATCGATCATTTACTTTCCGATCATCGCGCGAAACGTTACCGATATCACGCTTCGAGTCGTGGATCAAGACGGACGACCGATCGATTTTCGCGGAGAGGAGATAACGGCGCGACTTCACGTGCGACGACGAAGGCATTAGAGAGAGAAATGCGCGAGAGCGAAAGATGCTCGTTCTGAACGAGTGGTACACGAGAGGAGGAGGAGACGCAAACGCTACATCCGCGATCCTACCGCAAAACGACGCGACGAGGAAGGCGCGCGAGGGAAGAGCGAACGAGCTGAACGCTGCGAACGTTGCGTTCTTAAGATCTTTAGGTTTCGTCGTGAAGAATCGACATGGCGAGCGACATTTTAAGTATCGGAGGTGCCCCGATCTTTGACGATCGTATCGTGAGAATAGAAACCCACACTTACAATCCGTACGCTAACACAACGTTCGGATACAGCGACGAGATACGAATACCTATACAGCAACAAGATCTGTATACGTTGCCATGCGAAAGTTTTCTATACATCGAGGGAAAATTCGCGATGAGAGAGAGCGCGAAGGAAGGAACGACGAAGGAAGGCACGGCGAAGGAAGTTACGAGAGCGAGGCTAGTCAACAACTGCGTCGCGTTTATGTTCGACGAGATTCGATACGAGCTCAATGGCGTGGAGATCGATAAGAGCAGAAACGTTGGCATAACGACCTTGATGAAAAACTACGCATCGTTGAGCTACGAGAGAGATAGAGCTTTACAGAACACCGGATGGGAAATACCGCCTATAGCGTTGGACGATTTCAACTTTTGCGTGCCTCTCAACGTACTCCTCGGTTTCTGCGAGGATTACAAACGCATAGTGATAAACGCGCGACACGAACTCATTCTGATACGCGCTCGCAACGATATCAATTGCGTCGTGGCACATTCAGATCAGAGACCAAAGATCACCTTGTTGAGAATACAGTGGCGAATGCCACACGTGATACTTAATGACGTTAACAAACTGTCGCTTCTGCGAACGTTGGACAGTGGACGATATCTGAGCATGGGCTTTCGTTCGTGGGATCTGTACGAATTTCCGCTGTTGCAAAGTACGACCAAGCATTCCTGGGCGGTAAAAGCGGCGACGCAATTGGAGAAACCACGATACGTGATCTTCGCGCTACAGACCGGAAGGAAAAACGTACCGTCGGAAGACGTTTCTAAATTCGACGATTGCAAGCTGACTAATGTAAAACTCTATTTGAATTCCGAGTTCTATCCCTACGACGATATGAATCTAGATTTCGAGCGTAACAAGTTCGCAGTGCTGTACGATATGTATCTGAAATTTCGAAAGACGTATTACGGGTGCGAGACCTGCGAACCGTTCATGACTGTCACTAGATTTCTGCAATACGGTCCGCTAGTGGTCATCGATTGCTCCCGCCAGAACGAATCGATCAAGAGCGCCACCGTCGACGTTCGTGTAGAATTCGAATGCAAAGAGAACGTTCCGGCTAACACAACGGCTTATTGTCTCATCATTCACGATAGAGTTGTAGAGTATAACCCACTGACGAACGTCGTACGTAAACTCACGTGATCGCGGTTTTCCTACGAGAACGATGCCAAACGTACCGATCTTCGTCGATCTGCAAGGTTTTACCGTTCGGGAGAAATTTATGGTTAAAGAGGTGGCGATATTAAAAAATGGAAAAGAGCTAACTCATCGAATATTTCGAGAAGCGATACCCTGGAATCTTCTTACAAAGAAAAATCTAAAGCGTGCTGGATAACCTCCAATCATCACGGCCTGCAGTGGAGCGACGGCGACGTCGCATACAGACTCTCGAAGCACGTGATTCGAAACGGCGTGTGCGATCAATCGCGAGACGCGCCTAAACGAGTGTACGTCAAAGGCTTGGAGAAAAAGAAGTGGTTAGAGGAAATTCTCGGCTGCGACTTCATCGCGGACCACGACGTGATCGTCGAGACTATCGACGCGGATTTCGAGGATATAGGGCGCCTAAGCACTCTGGACGACGTTCGAGCATTTCACTGCGAGCGTCACGCGAAGCATTGCGCTATGGAGAACGTGTGCAAACTGTACGACTGGTGGTCGAAACGACGGGAATGTATCACCGAATTGTAATATCGCTTTAACGACTTATATGTCAGATTGGTTTTTAATTATTGTATTATATATCAGATTCAGTGCTTATATATTATAATTAGATTCATTGCTTATACTATAATCGAATTCTTTTATCGCTCGCTATACTTATATATACATGCTTGAGGAAATACAAAAACATTGTTTACGATATATCTCACTTTATTTCATCTCAATCTTACATCCCAAAGTACAGAGCAACGAGTTCGCAATCGATAATATCGTTACGATCGTAGGCATCGCTATCGCGTATGACTCTCGAGATATTTTCCGTATCCTTAGCAGTGAACGCGATATCCTTGAAACGCGCCAATTTCGCATCGATTTTTCCTAATATCTTGGTCAACGAGATAACGAGTCTGCTGATGCAATGCTCGAGCTCGAACATGTTATTCACTGTTTCCTTCGACATGGCCAAGCGAGCCGCGGATGTTTCCAGGCGTAATATCGTCAAGTTGTTGATTTTTCCGAAACGCACGGTCATATTTCCAATATGCGACGGGGCGGGAAAGGACGGTTCTCCGTTGGTACTCTGCAGATACTTCGAGAGAACGTGTCGTTGCTCGACAAGCTGCCTCCACGTATCGGGCGACATCGAGACCTCCTTGCCATGACTATCTCCCAGGATAATATTCACGCGCGAGAAGCGTTCAAGAGTGACACATACATTAAGAAACTTGTATCCCGTCTTAGTCAAGGAATATTTTCGTTCTAGAATTCTAACTGGATTGTTCGTACAACCGGCGTTACTATGACTCGACGCGATCGGCCTGTCATCGTCGAGCGTCCTTTTCCTCCTTTTCACGTCGTCGCTCTCGTCGACTCGGCGCGTCTCGGAATCCTGCGAGTGCTCGATATCGTACATCTTTACGATCGAAGAGATCGCGCGATACTGTTCGTAAATGTTTCGTATCCTTAGCTCTATACACTATACGAAAACTTCCGTGCCTCTTCCTCCTCCCTCTCCTCTTCTAAATCATCCTCGCTCGAAAATACATTCCTCATCTGAGCGAGTCTTTTCAAAAGAGCGCGTAATTGCTCTAACAGTCCGTGCCTCGCTCAATCGCACGGGAAAGGTCTTAGAGGGAACAAAAGCGTACATTATCGCATTTTTCAGAGGAGTGTGATGTAATCCTAACGCGTGACCGATCTCGTGCGTCAACGTATGCAGCAGATGAATCGTATCGTCAGGATTAGCGGTCAGCTCGATGTGCCACTTCTCCGCGTTATCCACGTGCACCTCCGACACTTCGGACGATGGTAAAAAAGCGTGAGCTAGCACGTTTCCTGGTCCGTCCAACAACGACGGACATATTCGGCTACCTCGATGCCGAGGATCTACAAACGTGTGAAAACCCTTCCGAAACGATATCACGATATCGGGATTCATCGAATCGCGCTCGAACGTCAGCGACGAATTCGCAGCCCACATCTCGAACGCGACCTCGTAGAACGCTCTCGCTCGCCAGGTGAAAGTTCCAAGTGAGATGCGTCTTCGTCCATTTTCTCGGAGATTTGTCCAAGTCACTCGATATATCTTTGACGCCGCATCGCGGTTTACGCATCTGTTCCAATGTAGCTTCGTTAAGAACACCATCACCAGGTATACGATAATACTCCTGGAAAAGCGCAACCGCGTGTCTCAGAGCCAACGTCGCGTTATCTGATATCGTTTGCACGTTATCGCCATCCAGGTATCCGTAGGTTTGCAAAAACCGAATCGCCTCCTCGTCGCTATCGGCGGCGGAGTCGCTATCAGCGACGGAGTCACGAGTCGCCGTGATAACGGCTATCGCGCACGCGATCACGGCGATCCCGCGCGCGGGCATCATCATCGCGCGAGACGGGAGTCTAATCGACACTGCGCGTCGCCGACCGAAATACGCGCGAACCGCTCGATCGATGTTGCCATCGGTCGCGAGAGGGCGGAGACCGACGCGATGAATCGATCCGAGTCGCGAATCGAAAATTTATCATTAAAAAGTACACAATAGAGAACAAAAATAAAAGCATGACAACGATAGAATAGCGATAGAATAGAAACGAAATAAACGATAAACTAATCTTCTATCGCCGTTGCGGTCAGACTTCCCGTAGTCACGCGTAGCGAGCGCGAAAATGACGCATCGCACAACATTCACATTCCTAATAAAACATTCCCTCGTTATTAATACTCCTACGACAATTTCCTTCTCACGCGATTCCCACTCTCGTCTCTCTCTCATACGTTCTCGAAACGAGAAAAAACTCTCTCTCTCACAGTCGGTTAATCGACGCAACAACGATGCATATTAATGACGATTCGCATTACTCTTTCTTTATTTCAGTATATCTCGTACATATATTTGTTGTTTTTATTACTCGGCATCATATTTGTACACACACTTTTACACACTTTTACACATATATTTGTGTACATATTCTTATACATATATTCATATTACTATACATATTATTAATATATATTCTTTTACATAGACATATTAGTACATTCTCTTTTATATACTCGCGCTCTTCGCTACAATCGAATTAGTATACATATTAATATATATTCTTTTACATAGACATATTAGTAAATTCTCTTTTACATATACTCGCGCTCTTCGCTACAATCGATACCCCTGACGATAATTCGCGCGAGCGTCATAGCTATACGTCCCTACTCGCTGTCGCACTCGACGCTTCTCGCTTCCCCGCGCACTCCGGGCACTCTCCTCAGATCATCGGCGACTCGATCTATCAACTGTTGCATCAACTGCTTCTTCCGATCCGACACGGAGTTCAAAAATTGAACTCTCAATTTCGCGTATTTCCACCAGTTGCGTCTCTTCTTCTTAACTATATCCTTGACGTTATACACGTACATTCGAACCAATTCACAATCGGTCCCTTTCTCGCCCGGAGATCTCGCCTCGAGCTGTCGTCCACCCTTCAACTTCGTCACGTACTGAACGAATCGATCAGCCTCCTCCTTATCTCCAGATAAAGACGTGAACAACGCGTCTAAACCACTGCCACAACTTTCATCATTCCCTCTCGTAGTACTCAGACGCGCAAGATACTTCTCGTACTCGTCGTCGAGATCCCCCTTCGTCGTTTTCAAACGCGCCAGATACTTCTCGTACTCGTCGTCGAGATCCCCCTTCGTCGTTTTCAAACGCGCCAGATATTCCCAGTAATCTCGTAGCCAACTCGAGGAAGCCTCCTTCGTTATCTCGATCTCCATAAGCGACGCACGCTCGTCCGGCGTCGCGGAACTCTCGACCAAGCGAACCATGCTGTCCCCAGAACAGTACGAGTTCCACGGACCCTTTCGACTCCAGACGTCAGTGACGATACGTATAGCGTTCCTCATACGCTCGGCCTCGCGTATACGCGCGATCGGCTCCGTTCCTCGGTGAACCGCCAGATGTTTAGACAGAAACGCCATCATCAGCCGCAAATTACACGCCGCCGAATGCATAGACGTCCACATCGCGCGCATCAACTCGAGCGAGTCGACCGCGTCGCTCTCGACCGCGTCGCTCTCGACCTCCGCCGATATCTCGTTCTCCTCTTCCCGCTCGATCGTAGGCCGTTTCTCACGCCCCATCGTCATCGCGCGTTTCTCCCGTTCCACTATCTCGCGTTCCATCTCTCTCGAAAACTCGAGCGAATCGTCTAAGAGCGATATTATCTCCGGATCCTTCAATTGACTCTCCAGAACATTAAACTGACTCTCCGAAACATTAGACTGACTCTCCATCTCGCAAACTAACAATATATCGTCGACACTCCTAGTTAAATACTCTCTAAAGCGGCGTAAACAGGACGCGCTAGATCCGACGGAAAACGCGAATCGCCTCGACGCGCCTAATCGGGACGTTATGGAAAACAGACACGCGTCTAAGGCGACGCGACAAACCGCAACATCCTGCGAACGACGCGAATCGCCTCGACGACGCGCCCGTTATGGAAAACAGACAATCGCCTAAGGCGACGCAACAAACCGCAACATCCTGCGAACGACGCGAATCGCCTCGACGACGCGCCCGTTATGGAAAACAGACAATCGCCTAAGGCGACGCGACAAAGATGCCTGCCCGGTAAGCAGGAGATCCAGGTTCGATTCCTGGCTGAGGTGGTATTTTTTGCAAAATAATTACGAGTTTTCACGACTGGTTCGTGGTCGGGCCCCGCCGCACGCACACCCCTCCCTTCTTATTCGGGGGCTCGAGCCATGCTTGATGCAGTCAAAGCCCAGGAGGACGATTGTATATTTGCCAATGGCGTTGAGGGTGTCGCGCCGCAGTCCGACCTTGCATCGAGTGAGAGACCAACATCGCTCTGGAGTACGGTCGTGGGGATTCGAAAGAATACATGTATATATATATTGTAATATATGTATATATATGTATCATTGTATTGTTGATGTGTTATTCTAAACACGTTATTTGCGATAAATATCATCACATGCCCGGTAGTCGAAAGGAGGTGTGCGTCACGGCGGGGCCCGACCACGAACCAGTCGTGAAATTCTAATATTTTTGCGAAAATATCACCCCGCAGAATCGAACCTGGACTCCTGCTTACCGGGCAGGGCATCGACCTTCATCGTCGAGGCATGGCGATGAGCTTGGTCGCCAACGTTTGTAACGTCAAGCCACACACACGACATACACGCATATATATACTACAACAGGCAGCAGGTGTTCTCTCGAATCCCACGACCGATAATCTGCGAGCGATGTTGGTCTCACTGATGGATGGTGTTCGGACGCAGTGGCGAGACCTCCGAACGCTGGCCAAGGCAAACAATCCTCCTGGATACGGCATCCCGCGAAATGAGGACGCGCTAGATCGCGCGGAAAACGCTAGGGCGACGTCGAGGACGCGCCCGAGGTCACGCGGAGAGCGCCAGACCGCGCGGAGAGCGCCAGACCGCGCGGAAAACGTTAGACCGCGCGGAAAACGCTAGACCGCGCGGAAAACGCTAGGGCGGGCGTCGAGAACGCGCCCGAAAAGAAAACGCTAGGGCGACGTCGAGGACGGGGAACTGACCCGGGAAACCCCGCGACCGCCTTACCGACCGAGAGAGGGACAAACCCGTCTCGACGACCACCAGAGGGATCCACCTTCTCTTCTCCCCAGATACGAACTCTGGGGGAAGAAACCATGCTCCCCGGATTCGAACCCCCGGGAGGAAAACCATTCTTACCGACAGGATTGATACGAACCCCCTGGGGATTCTACGACCCCCCTCCCCCTCACCCCCTTTGTCTCCGGGGGGCTTAGGGACCCCCTGTGGTTATCTACTCTTATAGCTACAGATATAAATTGTCTAATTAAAAAAATAAAACTTAATTTCTAGATATATAATTATTTATAATCAAAATGAGAATTTCTCATTATGATATATTTGTTATATTCTATTTTAAGATCTGTTCCATTGAGAGATATTTTCACTATAATAATGTATTTCGCACAAATTTATTGACTGTTTTTTCACTTTTATAACAATTCAAATGATTATAGAACATTAAACCTTAATGTTTTACATCTCTTCTATCGATAAAATTGTTTTATAATAAAATAGGGATTTAAAAAAAAAAATTAAAACTAAGAATTAATAAAAATTTTTAAAAATTAAAAATTAGAATTACGTTAGAAAAATAAAAGTCGTTTTAAAAAGAATATTTATATTTAAAAATACAGTTTGCCAAGTAAGAGCGTAGTCGAATTAAATAATGAAAAAAATTATTTAAAAAATTTTTCAAGTACATATATGCATTGTACTGATCAGAACAAAGATGCAATTATGTTGATAATGTATCCAGTCATCACCGACGTCAATAATTGCTTGGCATATCCGAGGCATGCTTTCGAATAAATTGACGGCTTTTTCTAGCGGCAAGGACCTCCAAATCCGACAAATTTCGCGAGATAATTACTTCAAAGTGTACGTATGTTTTCCACAAAACTTGTACTTAATGTATGCCCACACGTTTTCGATGAGATTTGCATCGGGCGACTACGATAGTCAATCCAATATAATGATACCAGATTGCTTTTTCACTCGATACAGAGCTTTGCTGCGATGTTTGGGATCGTTATCCTCCTGTAGAATCCAGTTTTCGTTTTTGTTGTAAACTAACGTTTGGCAGATAAAGCCTTTTTGTAGATTCCAAACATTTTCTCGACGTTCAGGTTGTAGGTAAACAGCTGAAAAGTGCCGAATCCCTGTTTTGTGAAGCAGCCCCAAAAATGCATTTTTACTCTGTGTTTAAGGTCCGATAAATCTATTAATGGAGGTTGACCAAGCTCGCGTGAGGATACAATGTACCCTGATTCTAATCTCTTTACTCTCTGATGAATTCTCATCCAGCTTCTGCCGCAAATTCCGAACGTACTCCTCCGCTGCTGACTCGGAAAAACCATAACTGGGAGGAGTACCTCTTAGCAAATCCATCGGCAAGGTAAGATTCCTTCCGCAAACAATTCTTGAAGGAGTTACGCCTGTAGCCTCATGTTTAGAGGTCCTATAGGCAACAAGAAAACAAGGGAATCCAACGATCCCAATCCTTTTTGATTCTCTTCAACAAACTTCTTGACAAATACTCGTAAAATTGTCTGTTGTCTTTCAACTTGATCATCAGACTGAGGATAAAGAGCAGTCGTTCTCGTTTTCCTAATTCTAAAATTCTCATCAATTTTTGAAAGAGTTGTGATTCAAAAATTCCTTCCCTGATCAGTATGAAGTTCCAACGGGACCCCATATCTAGAAACAACCTGATTAACAAAAAAATTTCTGCCAAATGTAGCAGTAAATTACATTTTTCAAAGGAAAAGCTCTAACCATTTATAAAACAATCAACAACGACTAGAGTATTTATTGCCCGAAGAAGAAACAGGTAACGCCTAAAATATCCATCTGAATCCTCTCAAAACTATTCTCGAATTAAAGATCTGCAAGGAGATTTCTGTCTGCAGCACCTCTTCGCACAAATCTTTACAGATTCTGGTAACTATTCCTCAACATCCTTCTACAGGTTGCCCAATAAAAACGCTTCCATCTTTTTCTCCAGTATTTTTATTGATCCCGAAATGCCCTCCAGAAGGAGTATCATGAGCTTTTCTAAAATCTGTTTCCACTTTGCTTCGCGGGACCATCAACTGAAGAAAACTGTTTTTTCGCTAGGAGCCTCCCATCTCTATAAAATCCCATTTTGGACTTCCAAGGCATGCCATTGATGCCACACAATCTGGCTGACAATCCTTTCGAAGAAACTTCCTCCCAAGAAGATCGCAAATCATTTTCTTGGCAAGTAAAAACATTGCCAAATTTGATCCTCATTTGAGCCCTTCGCCAATCCCCTCAGAAGAATCCTCACGCAAAACAATACGAGCAACTACTTTATCCTCAAAAAGCCCTCTCTGAACTTCCACTCTTAGAACAGACCTACATTTTTCTTCTACAATAAGGGCGTCTCGAAAGACCATCGGCATTACCTTGTATAATCCCCTTCGATAACATCAAAATCGTATTGTTGTAACCTTTCCATCCAGCAAGCCAATTGTCCCCCTCCAAGTCTTTGAAGGACATCAACCATCTTAAAGAAGCATGATCAGTTCGAATAGAGAAACTCTTTCCGTACAAATAATGATGAAAATGTTTCATCGAATCTACCAAAGCTAATAACTCTCTTCTTGTTGTGCAATAATTCCGCTCAAGTTTGTTCAAAACCCGACTATAATAAGCAATGACCCTCTCATAGCCATCCTGAACTTGTGAAAGTACCACCCCTATTCCAAAACTTGAAGCATCCGTATCCAAAATCATCTTTCCTTCCCTATGACCTCCACGGAGAAAAGATTCTATAATAGTTTGCATCCCTATTCGTGAAAAGAAATCCGCGCCCAAAATACAATCCTCTCCAATATCGGCAACGAAAATCGGTAACTCTAAATTAAATTTCCCTAACTTTATCTTAGCGAACATTTTAAAACTGATCGGGACCCTTTCCCCCGTAGGATACCTCAAATTTTCTTCCTTGCTGAAAAACGCTTCCTTTTCTCCCTATAAATTTACTACATCACCAAGGTCACGTCGGAGTCCGTATCCAATTTAAAAAAACAGCTTTCATCATTGTTTCTAAAACAAAATTTCCTGATTTTTCACACCCTCTCTCAAAACGCCTACAAACACCCGGGGCATTTCTTCCATTTGTCGAGCCCGCCCCTGAAAGTTCGACAAAACCTATTTTCCCTGCTGTGAAACAGAAAGTGATGGACACCCCCGGAACGGAAGTGCCCTTTTTCCGCACTGCCAACATTCCTTTTTCTCTTTAGTTCTTAAAAAATTTTCTTTTCTTAAAATTTAAACTCCTCGTTCCACGAGATTCTACTTTGAACCTGTTTAAATCAGGATTGCTCTTATACCCGAGCAATCTTTAACCTCTTTTAAAATCAAAATTTCTCCGCTCTTTTAAACAATTCTCCCTAATAATTTTAATAGCCAAAGCTCTTTCTACCGCGGCCCTCAAAGATGTTAACCTTCTTTCAGGAAGGCAATGTCTGTTTAACATTCACACTCAGACAATGCAACTACAAATTGAGAACAAGTAATTTTGTCACGAACTCCGGGAGAACATTCAGGATAAGCTATCGAGATAAATGTCGATATCCGAGCCTATGCAGCTAAATCTTCTCCTGTTTTTGATTCGTAAATTGATAATAATAATTTTGCGAGGATAAATTCTCTCCTAAAACGTAGCTCTAAACGCGCGATCAAATTTTCAAATTGAGAAGTTCTCAAAATCCGTGCCCTCTTCCAAAATCAGCACGCGCTTTTCCTCGAGACATGATGCTAATACAGCCTTCTCCGCGTTTCCCAAATTATTTGTCCGCGCAATTAAATTAAACTGCGCAAGATATCCGTGCAATGGAACACTACCTGTCATAAGTATCGGGGTTTAAGTTTCATAAGTCGGAACTAAAATTTGAAAAAGGAAATGACTGGCCTGATATCGGACGGGCAGTGAAATCTTTTCTGCGGACCGGGCATTGAAAATGTTTCCGCCTCGACGAGCGCGCTCTCCCTCAGAGCGAAGCTCCTCAGCGTTAAGCGAAGAATCTCCTCCAAGTTCAGGAGACGCCTCCGGCCCTTCCGCTCAGTACAGGCCCTTTTTCTTGCAGAGATCACTCTCCGACTTTTCGTCTCTTCCTGTCCAGTCCCCGTCTCTTCCGTTTGTCGCTCCGCCATTATCTCTCACACACACACACACGAATCGAAAAATTCGATCCCGGACGAGCCCCCAAAATTGTCGCGTTCACGGCGTTTCTTCCCGAGATCGCAATACTCGGCGGAGCGCTTTCGGAAAGGAAGAACACTGTTTAAAGAAAAAGCTCGCTCTTTATTAAACCAACGGTACAACGGTACAGAAACGCGTCCGGCCACCGCGGAATCTGGCCGTGAAATCTATAAAACAGTCGGAGAACGACGCGTTGCCGATCCTCTATTCAAACTCTTATCGATTGATATTGATTAATTTTAGCAGCGCCGAACGGAACACCGCACGGCCGCAACAATAGAAAATTAATACATAGTTTTTTTAAATTATTAAATATAATAATAATAATAAATTATTAATAATTATTTTAATATAATTTAATGCTATTAAATATAATTATTTAAATTATTTGTTTAAATTTCTTTTTTTTACATTAAAAAAAATTTTTTTTAAGTAATATATTCCATGTTAAATATCCTTCAATCATTTTACTTTAAAAATAAGAGAAAATATTAACTTTTTATCTAAAATTTTTTATGAAAAATATCTGATTTACATTGCATATAATTCATAAGTAAAATATAACCTATCTATTTAATTATTTATTTTAATATCCTTAGATATTATTAACATTGATAATACATTGCTTTTAACTAACATATTTTATTGTAATATTACTTTTTGCGTAATATTACTTTGCTCTTCTTAATATTTGATATGTTTAAAATAAGTTTGTGATATTCATATATTTAAATTATAAATATTATACTACACTTCCGTACAATAGTACGGAATAATAATTCGGAGCCGCTTCGAAACGTTGCTATTGATTGATATGTCTAGTTATGTTGTAATGACTTATCGAGGAGTTCAATACTCCTCAAGACTTTAACGATAAAATTCGGTACTTTATCGACACTTTTAACGACATTTATCGTTAAATTATCGTTATGTTAAATTACAGAATACCATTTTTCCATAGACATTTATATTTATATATTAAACTGCTAATTTGTCTCAAATACATGGCTCCAAAAAGCATGTATAAAAACACATGCGCATGCGTATGAAGTAAGGGGGCACGCATACGCATGAAAGTCCCATATATGCTATATATACCGATACATTCCGAATTTTATATATATTTGAATAACAAATATATAATGTTCTTTTATTCTTTTCGATAATTGTTATAGCTTTTATTAATTTCTTAAAGAAAAAAATTTTTTAACAAAAAGTTGTTAAAAAATTTGTTGTCTTTTAGAAATATATATGTATATATTACAAAGTACTTGGTCATGTGAAATAGGTGTATATATATATATATATATATATATATATATATATATATATATATATTATATATATATATATATATATATATATATAAAATCAGATTTAGGTAAAGAAATTTATTTAATATAAAATGAAAAAAAATTTCTAAAGTAGAATTTGAAGAATGGAAGTATTTAAGATCTTTAATAAAAATGTTTATGTTTGTAGTGCATCAGCCATATTACATTCGCGTGACCACGTGACCACGTTTTGATCACGTGACATCATTTGTCTCCCTTACGTCATATTATAATACATAAGTTAGGGTCAACTTTCAAGCTCAGTAAATAAAGGAGTTAGCTGTCTAATGTATAATATAAATGTCTATGCATTTTTCGTTATAGTGTCGTTAAATCTGCATAATGACATCCCTAGCTAGTGAAACTGTCGTTAAGAAGTTAGAGAATAGGCCTATTGTAGGCCTCGATAAGCCATAATGACAACATAACTAAACATATCAATCAATAGCAACGTTTCGAAGGTTCCGAATAATAATACGGAAGTATGCAAATATAGTATAATTTTATAATTTAAATATATGATCATAAACTTATTTTAAACATATTAAATATTAAGAAGACAAAAAGTAATATTACACTAAAATATTTTAATTAAAAGCAATGTATTATCAATGTTATAATATCTTAATATTAAAGGATATTAAAATAAATAAATAAATAGATATATATTTTATATAAATTATATGCAATGTAATCAGATATTTTTCATAAAAAATTTAGATAAAAGTTAAGACTCTCTTATTTTTTAAGATAAAATAGCTGAACGATATTTGGCATGGAATATCATTTAAAAAAAATTTTTTTAATTATGTAAAAAAAAGAAATTTAAACAAACAAATTTAAATAATTATATTTAATAACATTAAATTACATTAAATATAATTATTAATTATTATTAATAATTAATAATTATTAATTATTATTAATAATTTATTATTATTATTTTATTATTTATTATATTTAATAATTTAAAAAAATTATGTATTAATTTTCTATGTAACCTGTTGTATTTAACACTAACAACAGTGGTTTTGATACTCAAAATAAATAATTAATCATACATTATAATCATTGATATTAATTACTAACAATTGAACTGCTAATAATTCAATAATATCAATTTCATATGTAATTTATCAATATTTTTTCATATATTAAATTATTTATATATACTTACTCTAATATTGCACAGGCTTTATTTATTTCTTCTACTATTTCCCTTTATTGTAAGTTTATAATCTTATCATCGATAATTTATTTTCACATTCCTAAACTCATCAGAAAAGGAATTAGAAAAATGATTTTATTGTTTGAATATTACAACGAAAAAGTTATATGAAACCAAGTATACTCGTTAAGCGGTGTCTACAATGAGATTTTAAAATCTAAGATTAAGAAATTGGCCAACTACAATCGATTGTTCTTCTATAAATCGATTATAATTGGCTAATTTCTTAAGTTTTATGTCTTAAAGTCTCATTGTAGAACCCGCTTTACGATAACGACATCGAAATCACATTTTGTATCGATAACGTTTCGTTAGCTTGTGTTACAGAATAGCTTTGTCGTTATAGTATCGCTAGCGCAAGCGACGATTGTCGCTACGTAACAATAACGACATTGCCATTACGGCTTGTTCTACAATGCGTCATGTGTCAGTGTGCAAGCTGCAAGCCACAAGAATTGACCAGTCACAATCGAATAGGGAGAATACTTGATTGTGATTGACCCATTCTTAGCCCACGATCCACGACACCGACATACGACGCATTGTAGACCAGGCCTACGAAGTTAGAGAATAGGCATACAGGTGGCCGAAGTGCCGAGCGCACATGTACGTGCCTTGCCTTTGTGTGCATGCTACGCGTCTTTCCTCACAATCGATCCTTCGGGTGACATCCGTTTGACCACGTCCCGATTGACCACTAACCATTCACAGCGCTTGAACAGTGGAAAAATTCTAGGTACCGGCCCCTGCGAGTGGCTAGTGATCAATCGGGACGTGGTTAAACGGGTGTCACCCCGTAACGACATATCTAGCTAGTGAAACTGTTGTTAAAAGGTTAGAGAATAGGTCTGGAACACTCCCTTTCCGAATAATATATTGTTATATGTTGTTACATCTATATTAATAGCTATATTTTAACAAAAATTTAGCAAAATCGGTGGCCTGAAGGCCGGAATCTTTTTGATTAGAAGGATCGGGTGATACTCGTTTGACCACGTCTCGATTGATCACTAGCCACGCAGGGACTGGTGCCTAGAATTTTTCCACTGTTCAAGCGCTATAAGTGGCTAATGGTCAATCGGGACGTGATCAAACAGGTGTCACCCGTCGTTACGCAGCTTTTTTTTTCCATATATTATACCTGCGCAACGTAACGATAACGACACTGTCGTTAAGAAGTTAGAGAATAGGCCTATAGAGCGTCCCAATTGACCAAAATTACTCACAGGAGCCGATGCCTAGAATTTTTCCACTGTTCAAGCACTGTGAGTGGCTAGTGGTCAATCGGAACGTGATCAAACGGGTGTCACCCATTCGGAAATGATGTATTTTTGAACTATTAATGAGAAATTGCGATTTGAATTTTAGTACGCTCCATTAGTATAACTACAGTAAGACGGACGTATAGGACATGGCGTAGTGGATTAGATGCGTTGGAAATGTAGAGATTGCATGTTCGCGTCTTAGTATTTTATAATTTCTTTTTCTTTTTTTTACATTTATTTTTTTTTTGTTACAAAAATATATTTAGTTTATATAATAATACGGAAACTTATTATTTATATATTTCAACTTTTTTATTCCTGTTTGTTTTTAATAAAAGTAAACAGTGTTAATATGACAAGTTTATATATATATATTTATAGATGGCGAGATATTTATATCATATAAAAAAAGTTGTTTTGTACATAAATAAATCAATAAATGTATATACTACTGTGATCAAATATAAATGAGATTTTTGTTATAGAGTGAAAAATCTTTATTTATTCTTCAAAATCAAATTCGTCGCCTTCAAAATAATCCCCTCCCGATGCAATACATTTATGCCAATGCTTTTTCCAATCCTCGAAACACTCTGAAAACTTTTTTTCCGGAATGGTCTTCAATACCTTCTTCGTTTCGGCTTGTATCTCCTCAATCGATTCAAAACGGTGTCCCTGGAGCGGTCTTTTGAGTTTACTGAATAGCCAGAAGTCACACGGTGCTAAATCAGGCGAATACGGTGGTTGTGGAACGATGGGTCGAGTTTTTGGCGAAATAGTCATGAAGAACCAGTGCAATATGAGATGGCGCATTATCGTGATGCAAAAATCATGAGTTGTCTGCCCATAAATCTGGCCTCTTGAGGCGAATAGCTTCACGCAAACGACGCATAACACTCAAATAATATTCCTTGTTGACAGGCGGAAGGAATTCATAATGCACCACACCACGATAATCGAAGAAAACTGTTAACAAAACCTTGATTTTTGAGCGACTTTGGCGATCTTTTTGGTCTTGCCTCACCTTTTACACGATATTCGCTCGATTGATCGGTTGTTTCCGGATCGTACGCATAGATCCAAGTCTCATCTCCAGTTATCATGCATTTCATCTTGTCCTGGTAGTCAAAAATCATTGTTTCACACACTTCAACGCGACGCTGTTTTTCCAAAAAATTGAATGTTTTCGGAATCAAACGAGATTTGACTCTTCTCAAGCACAAATGGTCTTTCAAAATGATCTGGACTGATCCAAATGAAATGTTTACAGTATCGGCAAGTTCTCTAATTGTCAATCGACGATTTCGGAGCACCAAATCCTTGATTTGCTTCACGTGTTGTTCATCAGTTGATGTTTTTGGTCGTCTTTGATGTGATTCGTTTTCTACGCTTTCTCGACCATCTTTCAACATTTTATACCAGTCAAATACTCTTGGTCTTGATAGAGCCTGGTCATCAAAAGCCTATCGATCAAACCTACTTAGAACTTTATCAGTATAGCCGTTATTGAGATTCGATAATTTCAGATGCTCGAACCTCGACGACTCGCGTAAAGTCACACGGCAGTGTTCTCGGTTGACTTGACACCCGAGACACTACCGTGTCTCCTGATCACATGCCTCGGTAATCGAAAGGATAAGATGTCTGCCCGGTAAGCAGGAGATCCAGGTTCGATTCCTGGCTGAGGTGATATTTTTCCGCAAAATAATTACGAATTTTCACGACTGGTTCGTGGTCGGCCTCCGTCGTGATGCACACTTCCCTTCTTATTCGGGGACTCGAGCCATGATTGATGCAATCTCTCCTGCCTCGCATCAGGAGGATTATTTATATATTTACCAGTGGCGTTGGAGGGTGTCGTCGCTGCAGTCCCTGCATCCATTGAGAGACTAGGACCATCATCTCTCTAGAGTACCGGTCGTGGGGATTCGAGGGAATATACATGTATATATGTATATTGTGATATATGTATATATGTGTATCACTGTATTGTTGACGTGTTATTCTAACATGTCATTATTTGCGGTAAATATCACCTAATAAAATTACCTTTTAAAAAAGATAAAAAATAACGCCAAGTTCACGTTTTCTTATTTATATAAAAGAAAAAATTTTATACAAAAATTTTCATCTACAAAAGTCTTTTTAATAATAAATTTCATATTGGTACAAAAGATGTGATATGAAGAACTGGCGCCAACTTCTACGAGGGTAATCTGAAAAGTTTTGAGCCTTAACATGAAGATGACGTTACTCGTCAAAACCATTCTAGTACTACAATAGTATATGCTTTAAAAGACTTTTGTGAAAATTTCAGCCATTTTGAACGCCCAGTTGTTGTTTGACAGTCGTTTGTGTTAGTCGATGTCAGTGTTTTTGTAAAAATAGAAAAAATTGAATATCGTGCCATGATTAAATGTTTACATTTAAAAGGCAATACGCCTGCGCAAATTAAAATCGAGTTGGACGCTGTTTACAGGGACTCTGCCCCATCATTTGCCACCGTAAAAAGATGGGCAGCTGAATTTAAACGTCGTACCAGCTTGGCTGATGATAAGCGTTCGGGACGGCCAAAAACTGCGACCATCGCTGATAACATCGAAAATGTTCACCAAATGGTACTGGACGACCATCAAGATTAGAGAGATAGCAGAGGCTATGGGCATATCGAAAGAACGCGTTTGTCATATATTGACTGAAGAATTGGATATGCGCAAGCTATCCGCGCGTTGGGTGCCGCGCTTGTTCACTTTGGACCAAAAACAAATTCGAATGAACATTTCCAAGGCCCTGTTGGAGCGGTTCAAGCGAAACGAGTCAGATTTTTTGCGTCGATTCATAACTGTAGATGAAACTTGGATCCACCATTCCAGAGACAAAAGGACAATTAAAACAGTGGACTGCAAAGGGTGAATCTGCTCCGAAAAAGGTGAAGACGATTCCATCAGTTGGGAAGGTAATGGCGACTGTTTTTTGAGTCACGGAATTGTATGTATCGACTATCTTGAAAAAGGTAAAACAATAACGGGAGCGTATTACGCATCATTACTTGATAAGCTGAAGGCAGAAATTGCAAAAAAACGGCCGCATTTGAAGAAGAAGAAAGTGCTGTTCCATCAAGACAACGCACCTGCTCACACTTCGGCGGTCGCCATGGCCAAAATTCACGAACTGCACTTCGAATTGGTTGACCACCCATCGTATTCACTAGATCTGGCTCCCAGCGATTTTTTCCTGTTTCCTAAGCTTAAAGTTTCGCTTGAAGGACAGAGATTTTCATCGAACGAGGAGGTCATCGCATACGTAAACGCCTATTTTGCGGAGCAAGACGCCAACTACTATTTGGAGAGGTTAAAGAGGTTAGAGTATTGATGGGAAAAGTGTATCGACTTAAAAGGAGATTATGTTGAAAAATAAAACTGTAACGGTAGCGCCGTTGCTTGTAAGGAAAATATATATCCATGTATACACTTGGCTTATTTGTCCTGCGCTGCCTATCCTGCTTGCACGCACACCGCTCGCGCTATTCCACTCGTTTGCCTGTACACCGCACGCGCCGTCTCGCTCACGCTATCGCTCATGATACCCTACGCGATACCGACTCCCCACCGCCGGACCGACGGCGCACAGTGGGGAACGCCGGCCGGGTATATAAGCCCGGCCGGCCGAGATATGGGACCAGATCCCATCCTGCGATCCGACTGCTGACACCGACCTGACCAGTACCTACTACCTCTTGGGGCCAAGGTTTCGCTTGGTTCTGCCGGGTTTCACCGACTCCTGTCATCACGCCTCGGGCTAAGATTTCGCTTAGCTCTGTCGGGTTTCACCGACTCCTGTCACCACTCCGCGGGCTGAGGTTTCGCTCAGCTCCACCGTGTTTCGCTGGTTTCCGTTGCGAAGGCAAGGCTCGACGTGACACTCGGCCCTGCCCGCAATACCTCGCCGTCCAACCTGACATTAGCTTATAAGTGCATGCGATTTTGTTAGTTATAAGTCGATACAGATTCTGTTAGTTATAAGCCGGTAGCTCTAAGTTCTTTAGTTGTAACCGCGCCATAGTCACGTGTAAATAAACCGTTGTCGACCGCACACCGTACCTGTCTTGCGCTTCTCGCCGCCTTACGCCAACCATTTGCGTCTCCGCTTTGCTATCAGCGACACTGCGACATCACTCGGCTCTGCACTACTCTGTATTTATTTTTCTACCAATAAACGATCTTTTCGCTGCAACCTGTGTTCGCGTACGCTCGAATCTCCCCTCCTCTCGAACCCGGACACCGACGAGCCGATCCAAGCGTCGAGCGAGGTGACCGCGTTACAAAACTATATTTGACCGAAAAAATACTTGTTTCTATGTTAGGCTCAAAATTTTTCAGACTACCCTCGTAATTTAATAAAATAAAAAGAGTTTTACATTGAAATACATTTTATTTTGTAGTTTATTTTTATTTGAAAAATCGTTTCATTATTTCTACAAAAAACATGATATCAAAAATTGGCACAAACTTTTAATTATATGAAGTAGAAAAGAAACTTTGCAAAGGTGAAAAAAAATGTTATCAATCTAAAATTAATGTCAATTTGTAGTTGCCAAAAAAATTTTATTGAATTATTGTACTTGTGTTTATATAAAAATATAATATAAAAGAAAATCTGATAAGAAAAAAAAACGACGTACAAAAACTTGGCGCGCCCGGGTCGCATTAAAACTACTTTTAATAATAATGAATTATGTGACAGATAAATAAAAAACAGTTTGAATTAAAATTTAATATATTTTAAGATTTTTTAACTTATTTCTTTTTTAATATTAACTAATATATTTTAAGATAACTTATTTCTTTTTTAATATTAACTAATATATTTTAAGATTTTTTAACTTATTTCTTTTTTAATATTAACTAATATATTTTAAGATTTTTTAACTTATTTCTTTTTTAATATTAACTAATATATTTTAAGATTTTTAAACTTATTTCTTTTTTAATATTAACTAAATAAAATTAATGAAATATATAATTAATTATTAATTAATGAAACATTTTTTACAAATAATGCAAGAAACTTAAGAGTTTATTTTATTAGAATGTTATCTAGTATAAACGCATGTGTTTTAATATTTATTAATAAATTTTTTTTATATTATATATTTACATATAATGTTAAAGAAAAATATATAAATAAAAATTATATAAAAAATTTATTACAAATAATTTGAAAAGTAATATATACATTATTAATGTAAAAAGATAAACAGTAAGAGTGCAATATAATATAATAAGTATGTATGTATGTGTTTTAATGCGACCCGGCCGCATCAAGTTTTTGTATGTCGTTTTTCTTTCTTACACATCAGATTTTCTTTTATATTGTATTTTTATATAAACACAAGTACTATATATACACAAGTATAATTCAATAAAATTTTTTTGGCAACTACAAATTGAAAATTTTAGATTGATAACATCTTTTTTCACTTTTGCAAAGTTTTTTTTCTACTTCATATAATTAAAAGTTTGTGCTAATTTTTTATATCATGTTTTTTGTAGAAATAATGAAACGATTTTTCAAATAAAAATGAACTACAAAATAAAATGTATTTCAATGTAAAGCTCTTTTTATTTTATTAAATTAGAAGTTGGCCAGTTCTTCATATCACATCTTTTGTACCAATATAAAATTTATTATTAAAAAGACTTTTGTAGATGAAAATTTGTGTATAAAATTCTTTCTTTTACATAAATAAGAAAACGGACGCGTGAACTTGGCGTTATTTTTTAGGTAATTTTATTAAGATAAGGCGTTAAGTAATTTTATTAGGATATCACTCATTCTTTTAGTAACAAATAGTATTTATTATTTAGCATATTTGAAACATTTTATTACTTTATATATACTAGAAAAAACAATCAGTATTCAATTATTATTTTTTAATAATCTTTTTTAAAAAAAATATATACACATTGTTTGCTCCTCTAGGCCATTTTTTCTTGTTAATTTGCGCATCATCAATGTCTATCCATCCATTAGACGTTTCATCTCTACACATACTTGTGTAATGACCATCTTCAATAGATGATCCATGATGAAAAATGGCATTCATTACTTTATAAAATTGTCCCCCTACTGATATTGTAGTTGTTGGTACTGCACGCAAATTAAATTGATCTATTTTTATTAATTTACCATTTTGTTCTAAAAATAATTGTAAATAAATGATAAGTATTTCTCGTGTTAATGTTAATTCTTTTTTAAATATTGTATCTTTCCCTGTACAATTTTTACATAAGTCATGAGAGTGATACCATCTCGAAAAAGTAATATTTAATAAATCATTAAGATTTTACGTAACTGTCTTTCTTTAAATTAGTAATGGGAATTGAAATAAGAATATTATCATTAGTAATAACAATTGTATTATCATTGTATCACAAGTTTTGCACCGTATAGTGAAACGTATTTGATGCTTAACTAGATTTTTAATATAATCATATTTTTCACAGATAGCTATGAGAAATTCAGATGCATCTTGTTTTATATAGCTAGAAAAATTACCTCTTAAATCTTGTCGTACTGTAAATGTATTCAAATCAGATATTCCATTTTCATATCGATTCATTAATATATCTAAAACATTTAATTTATCAGACTCAAAAATTTGTTTTCTAATAACATTTAAATGCAAAAGACATTGCAAAATTGCATTTGCGTAAGATGAAACTTTATCCTTATTTTGGAACCCATGTATTATCCAAACAGTATTTTTTTGAACCGTTTCATATGATTTTTGAACAGAAGAAATAACTTTTGGTAATGTCCATAAAGTATCTTTTATTTTAATATATTTTTGTTTTGAAATAGTAATTAATTTCGCTTCTGATTTATATGTTTGTTTTAATCGATTATATTCAATAATTGCATCTTCACTAGCTTTTATAAATGAGGGATCGTAATTAATTAAAAAAACCTTCTCTAAATGTTACTCGTGACAAAGCAATATAAACTTGTCCTGCATTAAATACAGATTACCAATGTCCAATAGCATTTTGTACTTAATCCTAGGCTTTCATGAATAGTGATTCCATAATTTAATAATAATGGAAATTGTTTTCTGATAACGTAAGCTCTATCCATCATTTGAAATTTAACGCTGACTCTTTCAATCAAGTATTCTGAACCTGTAGATAATAAAAGTTTGATCTTTTCTACATATTCAGTATTTATATTTTAAACAATTGATATTACTTTCGCGATTGTATCATTTACCAGTCCCAAACTAGCATCAATATTATATATTACGTCATTATTTTTACTTCAATCTTAATAATAATTTGTTTCGAAAGTCCAGCTGTTCTAGTATCATCTTCATCATTTTTCGATACTTTCAATATTTTCTTTTTTATGTATGGAATACAATTTATCGTGTCTTCAGCAATTAATAACACTTCTTTTGAATTAATACGATTCAACATTGCAGTGTTTAAAATATCACACATATGACAAGTAGGAAGTAAACACACAGTGTCAACTGGTAAATTGATAATAAAGTTACATATTTCATCCAATCTTGAATTAAAAGAAATATTCGTAAAGGATATTTTTCTATTTTGAAGAATCTCGTGATCTGAATTTATCAATAAATCAATATGAATACACGATAACAATTCACGATAAGCCATATCTCCTTGCTATCGCATATTAATTGTCAATTCATCATGTTCAAATAATGTAGTCCACAAATTAATGGTTCCTAAAATGCCAATATATTTATCAATTTTTTCTTTCAATAAATGAACAAAAACAAAATCTTCGTGTACAGGAGGTAATTGAAGAAGATCTCCAAATAAAAGAATATGTTTTCTACCAAACCAGCCATCATTACATTCAGTAGTGTCATATATTTTGGATAATCGAAGATGTATATACATTAAAATTAAATTAGATATCATTGATATTTCATCAATTATAAAAAGTATAACATCATTTAAATCCGCTCGTAGAACTTTCAATACATGATCAGATAATTGTTTATATTTAGAAGTATGATCATGTTCAACAGGTAATTGGAACAATCTGTGAATTGTCAAACCGTCTATATTAAATACTGCAATACCTGTAGGTGCTGCTACAGCAGTTTCTTTATTAAGATTTTGTTTTATCCAACATTTAATAGTCTTAATTAGAAAACTTAATTAGTCTTAATTAGAAAACTTTTTCCAGTACCTTCACTGCTAATATATAATCGTAATACTGATTTATTTAATTTAATAGTGCTAATAATTCTATCAAATACTCTCTTTTGATCTGTGTTTAATTTTATTATCATTTCAGAAACATCCTCTTCTTTAATTTTAGCTCCAAGATCTTTAAAGTCCTGCTTCACCCGCCTCTATGTTTTGCATACCTATTGCATTTTCTGGATCATCTTGAGATCTTGTTGTTTTTACAATTCATTATCTAGATATTTCTGAACTAACTGTTTTGCAGTTTCAAATGTCGTTTTCAATTTTTCTAATTTTTCGTGATATTGTAATGCTTCTACAAAATGTAATTTAATTCTGTGAAATGATTCTTTGTGTCACATCAATTTTTAAGATTATCTAGTTTCCGCCATAGTTGAAACATAAGTAATAGTGCAAAGAAATATTTTTCTGGCTATGTATGAACGTCATATCTGTAATAATTAATTAAATGTTGCCATCGTTTAAGATAATAATTTCTTCCTATCTGGTATTCAATATTTTCATTTTGTGGTTTAGTTTTTGTGATATCATTGTACAAATTCATAAAGAGATGTATATTCCAATTCTTCTGGTCTATTTGGATAATGATCATCTATTACAGACGCACAAAATATATAAATATAAATAAATATAAATATAAATAAAATAAAATAAAATAAATAAAATAAATATAAATAAAAATAAATAAAAATAAATAAATATAATATAAATATAAATATTTTATGGTAATTGATAATATTAAAATTAATTAGTTATGACTCTATTTTCATTTTTAAATTAATAAAAAAAGTATAACTATATATAAATATATATATATATATATATATATATATATATATATTAGTTTATATTAATGAAATTTTTTATATGTATTTATATAAGAATGAGTTTTGTAAAAATATAATATATTTGTTGTCAATAATTTGTTGTAAAAATCTAATTCTATTTCTATTTCTATTTCTTATTCTATTTCTTCAATGTATTATATATTATATTATTACAATATTATTTACTATTATATGTGACACATTATATTTTCTTTTTTATTAATCAATACGTACAACTTCACACGAAGGACATCTGTCAAAGACATATCAAATCAAAAAAATGAGCGCTGCAAGAGCTGTCATACAGAGACATTCATTAGCGCTTCTTGCGACAAAAAAAGGAGAATCACGATGATGACCAGCACGTTTCTTAAATTTACCAATTGAACTTTGCGTCACGATTGCGTCGCGATATCTCAGTTTATAGAACACGGAGAAAAAAAAACACTTTTCTTATATAATTTGATACTCAGCTATCGATTAAGCGTAATTAAAACTTAATCAATGCAG
This sequence comes from Pogonomyrmex californicus, assembly GCA_024349325.1. Taxonomy (NCBI): domain Eukaryota; kingdom Metazoa; phylum Arthropoda; class Insecta; order Hymenoptera; family Formicidae; genus Pogonomyrmex; species Pogonomyrmex californicus. Next base: position 1,834,939 of record JAECZD010000022.1, read on the forward strand.
TTATTGCTGACATTGCAAGCATTGCAGTCATTGTAGAGTTCATCCCGGAGCTGTGTCTCGCGTAAATAGAGCCACGGGCGTCTCGCCGCCGTTCTACACTTCGCTGCACGTGAACTTGGCGTCGAGACACCACCCGTGTCTCTTGATCACATATCTCGAAAGGATAAGATGCCTGCCCGATAAGCAGGAGATCCAGATTCGATTCCTAGCTGAGGTGGTATTTTTTCGCAAAATAATTATGAGTTTTCACGACTGGTTCGTGGTCGGGCCCCGCCGTGACGCATATCCTCCCTTCTTATTTGGGGCCAGCGTCTAAAATTTTTCCACTGTTCAAGCGCTGTGAGTGGCTAATGGTCAATCAGGACGTGGTCAAACGGGTGTTATCCTCTTTTAAATCTAAAAATAAATACTCTAATTAAATGCAGAAAATCTAACTACGGTTGTTACGTCTAAAGCGGTTTAACGTCGCCGTGTAAACGATAGTAATTGATAAGCCAACTTTGACTTCTTGTCTTCAGAGAGCTTTGTGAATGGCGTCCGATTGCCCACGTTGCCGATTGGTCAATTTAAAATAAAATTATTTGATTGATTGATCGAGTGGAAAATCTCCAAGCATTGATCGCTGTAAGTGGCTGTGTCCAATTGCAACGTGGTCAAGTGAGACGCACCCGAGCATACTTTTGCATACTATTCAGTCTATCAGCGCAAGAATTGCGCCTTGCACTGTGGTTTCGTATATTTCATTCACAAAATTATATAATATTCACAATGTATATATCATTCACCTGCGGTGTTCGCGTAATGTCCGATAATTCGCACTTTCGCGTTTCGTGCAACGCCCGTCGCGTCGTGACTACGCCTGAGGCGAGTACCCCGAGCCACTTGATGGAAGCGCTTGGGAATGCTGCCTGAGTCACTTTTACGGAACGACAACGCCTGAGGCCGTCGCCTTGGATCGTTATAGCACACACGTTTTGAAAGGCGCTCTCGATGTGTATGGTATCGCGGATTTCGCAGGAATGAACGTGATCGTCATTTTCCGACGATCATGGACTCGATTTCTAAAAATGTACGATTTCTAAAATTATACATTCTTGTTTTTCACGACAATCGGAAGAACACAAGAGCCACCGATACCGTGACGGTGACATCGAATTTTGCACGTGTCCCGGATCCTTTGATACCGCGGAAAGCTAATACGCGAACCCCGAGTCCGAGATCATAGGTTCCACGAATGTCGCGGGCACATTGTCAATATGCGTATATATGTGTGTATAGATGTGTAGTGTATAGATGTGTGCTGTCCGTCATCGCTTTCGCATATGTTGTGTACGACTGTGAAACGTATATTACATACAAATAAAAATGCATTAGACAGCATGCAAGTTAAAGATACTGGTACTTGTCTTTTTAATCTTTTTTAGAATTTAACATAAAATCGATTGTTATATTCTATTTTGCTTCATATTTATTGTTTAAATATTTATCTTTGTATTATTCTCTTTATATTATTCTTTATGTACATTTATGTTATGAATTTCTTTGACTTTTGTTTTCAAATATTTGTTGATAAAGTATGAAAAGCAAAAATATATTTCATTGAAATTATACTATAATAAAACATCAGAATACTTTTGGTTCAATGCATGTTTATAGTAACAAAGTTAATATTTTTAGAGATTGTATACTAGATAAAACGGTCTCGCTTTCTCGCGCGGATAGCGGTCAGTCGGTTACCAGATGAGGAAGCGAAGACGTTGGAGACAATATTTTTGATGTTAAAATTAGATCGAAGGCGAAATTATGATACAATCCATCGAGAGAATAGGACCATCTCTCTGGAGTACCGATCATGGAGATTCGAGAGAATATACATGTATATATGTATATTGTGATATATGTATATATGTGTGTATCATTGTATTGTTGTGTTATTCTAAACACGTTATTTGCGATAAATATCATCACATGTCTCTGCAGTCAAAAGGCTAAGATGTCTGCCCGATAAGCAGGAGATCCAGGTTCAATTCCTGGCTGAGGTGATATTTTTCGCAAAATAATTACGAATTTTCATGACTGGTTCGTGATCGGGCCGCGCCGTGACGCACACCCTCCCTTTTTATTTGAGATAAGGGAGGGTCCCCCTCTAATTTATTAGGCAACAACAATAAATCATGCCGGAAATGCACAGTTATTTGAAAGGAATGTGAATCGAATTGATCGTGAACGAGCGAGTCGGCGATTGACGCGTGTTTACGCGTTTTTGTATGTTCGAGGTATCGCTCCAACGATCGATGCGATACTGATGTCGCTGCGTAGTTCGGTGATGCGGAGCGCACGGGACGTACGACGGTATTGCACGTGTACTTGCGGACTTTTAAACGGGGCGATTTAAATCGCGTACGCGTGTCTATGATCGCGGACGTTGACTTCGTCGCGAGGGTGGAATTTTCGAGAGGATACTATGACCACTCGGATCGGAGAATGGGTGTACCGTCCCCTGCCGAGTGTACTCGGCTGGCGAGGGGTGTACCCGCTTTGACAGAGGATGCCGAGTAAACTCGGGGAAGAACCCCAGCTCTAGGTTTCGGTGTGCTTGCCGAGCGTACTCGACCGGAGTGTACCCCGATGCTCGGAATCGGTCGGTTGTATCGGGGGGCACCTCGATACTCGAAAGGCAGCGGAATTCGGTGACGGTGGAGTCGGATCGACCTGACTCGATGCGCTGGGGGGATCCCAACAACTCTCGGCTTGCCATGAAAGATTTCGGAGATGATTTCGGCCAAGCGAACTTGGCGCGTTGGGGAGGGCGTCAATATATCTTAGGCTTCTATCGGGTTCAGATACTCGTTTTCCGTGAGACGTGTTCTCAGAAAACGAGCGCGGAACAGGATAATCTTCTGTGGAAAGCGATGCTTTTTTATATCCGAGATCGATCTCGGTATTTTTCGGTTGAATTGATCGATCTCAGGGGTAGCATCCCTCTCCACAGTGGAGAAAAAGGATCGGTTTTAATTGTTTTTTTCGGAAATAAAGATTCAGAGCGGGGAGGTAGGAGTAGGGAAAGGAGTTCGGTGGTGAGGTAACAGCGCGGCGCGGGGATGGTTACGACGCTTCTGGACGGTCTAACGGTTGTGGCGCGATGCGGAACGCTCGTTCGCTTTCGTAGCACGGTGTCGGTGCGGCGCGAGGCACATTAGCGCTCGCTGGTACAACGCGTGGTGCGATGCGGAGAGCGCTTGCTAATGCGGCGTGTGGCGCGGCGTGGGAAACGCCACGAAAACAGGGGAGCGTCCCGTTTGACTACGTTGCGATTGACCATAGCCACTCACAGCGACCGGTGCCTAGAGGTTTTCCTCTGTTCAAACGCTATGAGTGGCTGGTAGTTAATTGCAACGTGATCAAACGAGCCCCACCCGAAAACAGTCATGTTTTCGTGGTATTTCCTCGCTATACTCCGACGCTCCGGAGTTCGCGAAATATTAATAAGATTAAAAAATAGGCATAAACGCCTTTTGCCACTGCCGCCTGATGGTCGGTGGTCCCCGACGGATGGTCGGTCGGGGAAATAGTTGGAGAAGGAATGGAGCGGAGGGATGCGCTCCGTAACATAAATATATGGTGCCAATAATAAAAAAAAACTTTTGCAAATTTACATTATTCAGTAGCTTAGTGACAAACATAATGTATAGTTTAGATGTAATAAATAAAAAAAGTAAAATAAAAAATAAAAAAAAATAAAATTGTATTTGTATTTGTAATTGTATTTGTACTTCGTATAAATTATAAAATAATCAATACATTTTGATGAGCGTTTGATTACGTCTATTATTGACCACAGCCACTTAAGCTGTGGCAAAGCGGCAGCGCGACAACGGCAACGTGATAGCCAATCATTGTCTTATTTTCTGATATATAACTTTGTTACATATTAGAAAACAAGACGATTAGCTACTGCATTGTTGCTTTGCCGTGTCCTATGTGCAGCCTTAGGGCCGGGGCACATAAAAAAACTTAAAATGATCTCGCTTTCCCGCGCGGAGAGCGGTCAGTCGGTTACCAGGAGGGGAAGCGAGGACGTTGGAGACAGAAAGTTGGTTATCAAGTTGTTAGGCGATAATTATAAGAAATAACAATAATTTATTCAACTAACAGTGGTGCGGTGGAATGCACCGAATCTTTGTGTCAATGGTCGTGGCCGTGGACAGGCGAGACGGCGATCGGCTCGCGGATAGTGTTTGAATACAAATGAGGTATCGCTCTGGAGGTCGGCGCGATATGATCGCGGTGCGAAGTCGGTGGCGCGGGGCGCGCGCGGCGGCGACGGTGTCGCATGTCTTCGTCGCGGACCTTTAAATCAGCGGTGATTTAAAACGTGCACGCGTGTCGGGCGTTGTCGCGAGGGTAGATATTCGCGAGGTCGACGGATCGTTTAGATCGGAGAACGGGTGTGTCCGTTCTCTGCCGACAGGGCTCGGCTGACGGGGGATGCGCCCCTCGCCTGTCTTAGTGAATGCCGAGTAAACTCGGCCAGCCGGGGAGGGCCCCAGCTGTGTGCGGAGAAAAAGGCGGCGGTGCCGAGTGTACTCGGCCGACCAGGGCATATCCTGCTCGGAGAGGAACGGTATCGGGGAGAACCCCGATGCCCGGCGGAGAAATCTCGGGAACGGTGGAGTCGGATCGAGCGAACTCGACGCGCTGGGAAGACTCCAGCAACTCTCGGCTTGCCGTGCGAGATACGAAGATACGGCTTTCGGCCAGGCCAAGCGAACTTGGCGCGTTGAAGAGGGCCCCAACAAAATTCAGGCTTGCTACCGGTTTCGGATGCTCGCTTCCTTGAGACGGGCTCTCGGAAAACGAGCGAAGAACAGGAGTCAACGAGGAGTGATTTCCTGTGGAGAGCGATGCCTTTTTATACCCGAGATCGACCTCGGTATTTTCGGTCAGATCGGTCGGATTGGTCGATCTCGGGGTTAGCATCCCTCTCCCCAGGAGCGGAAAAAAGGATCGGGTATAATTAGTTTTGGGGGATTAGAAGGAATAGGAGCGGGGGATGTTTGAGAGTAGGGAAGGAATTCGGTGGGAAGGTAACGGCGCGGTGCGGGGGTGGTCACGCGCTTGTAGGCGCGGTCGTGGCGCGGTGCGGAATGCTCGCTTGCTTGCGTGGCGCGGCGTCGGTGCGGCGCGGGACGCATTTACGCTCGGTGGTACCGTGCGTGGTGCGGTGCGGAGTGCACTAGCGCTTGGTGGCGCGACGCGTGGCGCGGTGCGAGGAAATATCACGAAAACACACATATTTTCGTGGTATTCTCCGACACTTCGGAGTTCGCGTATCGTAATACTTTAAAAAAGGGAGGCATAAATGCCTCTTGCGGCCACTGCCGCACTCCGCCTGTTGTTCGGCGGATGGTCGGTCGGAGGGAAATCGGAGGAGGAACGGAGGGATGCGCTCCGTTACAAACTTAAGCAGTAAAACTTAAGCAGTAAGGAAATCAATCGTTATGTTTACGATAATCTAAGTTCGAGTTAATTCTACTAGGATCAAAAATATAATACGCATATCCATCTAGTATTTTCATGAGTTATGACAACTCAACTCAACGCTGTCTTGGGAGCGTCCCGTTTGATCACGTCCCGAGTGACCACAACTACTCACAGGGGCCGGTGCTTAGAATTTTTCCACTGTTCAAACGCTGTGAGTGGCTAGTGGTCAATCGAGACGTGATCAAATGAGTGCCACCCCGCTGTCTTATATTCTCTGAGTTGAGTTAGCTGTGATTAGCTGGTAGAAGATATCGAAGATATTATAAATAATATATTACTTATAATATATTAATATATTAATATATTAATATAATATATTATCAATATATTTTATTATCTTAATAATTACATTTGGTGATCTTAGTTTTGTAAAAAGAGGATAAGAAGAGAGAACATATGCTACGACGAGGCCCAACCACGAACCAATCGTAAAAATCTGTAATTATTTTTGCGAAAAATATTACGGCCTCAGCCAGGAATCAAACCTGAATCTCCTGCTTACAGGGCAGGCATCTTATCCTTTCGACTACAGAGGCATGTGATGATATTTATCGCAAATAACGTGTTTAGAATAACACGTCAACAATTCAATGATACACACATACAGAGTGATTCAAAACAACCTTTTATCCTTGTCGTGTTCCTGACTTTATTCTCAAATGATTTTTCCTTTTCCAAAATTTTGTCCGAAAGTTTTTGAACTATTAAAATAAATAGTTGTCGTATCTCGGATCAAATACAAAAAGTAAGCAGGGGCGCAACTCACCACCAGTGGGCGTTTAGGCGAGGTGCTTATTGTGATCAAACGATTAACTAATCAACCGGCTACAAATAATAGTACACGCGTACACATTTATAACGGTCTCGCTTTCCCGCGCGGAGAGCGGTCAGTCGGTTGCCAGGAGGGGAAGCGAGGACGTTGGAGACAGAAAGGCGTTAGTAAATCGTTAGGCGATAATTGTAACAAATAACAAGGTTTATTTGACTGACTAATGGTGCGATGGAATGCACCGAAATTTCGCGTGAATGTTTGTGGCCGTGAACGGGCGAGACGGCGCTCGGCGCGTGAATAGCGCGTGAATATAATATAAGAGATCGCTCGGGCGGTCGACGCGATACTGATCGCGGCGCGCAGTTCGGTGGCGCGGGGCGCGCGCGGCGGCGGTGTCGCACGTGTTCGGTCGCGGGCCTTTAAATCGGCGTGGATTTAAACGCGTATCGTTTGTCGCGGGTGTTGTCGCGAGGGTGGATATTTCGAGAGTGCGGTGGATCGTTGAGATCGGGGAACGGGTGTGCCCGTTCCCTGCCGAGAGTGCTCGGCTGACGGGGGGTGTGCCCCTCGTCTGTTTGCGTGAGCGCCGAGTGGACTCGGCCAGCCGGGGAGGGCCCCAGCTGCGTGCGGAGAAGAAGCTGGCGGTGCCGAGTGTACTCGGCCGACCAGGGTGTACCCTGGTGCTCGGAGAGGTAGTATCGGGGAGAACCCCGATACTCGGCGGTGAAATCTCGGAACGGCAGAGTCGGGTCGAGCGAACTCGACGCGCTGGGGAGACCCCAGCAACTCTCGGCTTGCCGTGCGAGCTACGGAGACGGCGTTCGGCCAGGCCAAGCGAACTTGGCGCGTTGGGGAGAACCCCAACAAATCTCAGGCTTTCTACCGGTTGCGGAAGATCGTTTCCTCGAGGCGAGCTCTCGGAAACGGGCTAGAATCAGGAATGATCGGAGCGTGAGTGTGAGATCGGATCGTGAGTATGAGATCGGATGGATTTTCTGCGGAGAGTGATGCCTTTTTATACCCGAGATCGACCTCGGTATTTTCGGTCGGATCGGTCGGATTGGTCGATCTCGGGGTTAGCATCCCTCTCCCCAGGAACGGAAAAAAGGATCGGGGGATGATGGGTTTTCTGGTAGGGAAGGAGTTCGGTGGGAAGGTAATCGGCGCGGCGCGGGGTGGTTACGCGCTTGTGGACGCGGTCGTGGCGCGGTGCGGGACGCTCGCTCGATTGCGTGGCGCGGCGTCGGTGCGGCGCGGGACGCGTTCGCGCTCGGTGGTACGGTGCGTGGCGCGGTGCGGGGTACGTTCGCGCTTGTTGGCGCGACGCTTGGCGCGGTGCGGGGAAATACCACGAAAACACGTATGTTTTCGTGGTATTCATGTTTATTAAATGAAAAAAAGTCACAAAATTAAGATAGGAATAAGATAGGAAAATTTTCAAGACAAAATTATTTTGTTAGCACATATTTTCTCTCTCTCTCTCTCTCTCTAACCCATACACTCACTTACTGTTATCTTGTGATGACTTAAAGATGATTCGATGATCTTGTACTGCTATTCCTTTCTTGAGAAAGACGGACGAATTTTCCGATCATCACAGAGCTCTATGTGATTCTTTTTATAAATTTTTCATTGATTTTACATTTGATCTCTTTTAGTCATTTGATTAAGGAAACGGGAGAAATTTACTAACATATTTATCACTAAATTATTATCAACTTTATTATCACTTTATCCATTAATTATTCAATAACTGAAAATCACTCGCGGAAAAAAATACGTTATTAACACACAAGACGCGTTTATTCGACAATAGCAAGCAATTTACTGATTTTAATAACAAATCTATTAATTAAACACTATTAACTATCACTCTCGATTAACTGTTCGGCGACCATAAACTGCTCGAAGAAACACACATTACTATTACACAATACGCGTTTACCCGGCGATAACAATCGATCGATTTTGTTGGTTATGGTTGTACATACAGTGAAGTGCACAAACTTGCTGGATCGTAGTACATTAACTTATGTATACTAATGTATTTTACGCGGGATTGGCAGGATCGGTAGGTCAGAGTATTTACCTAGGGAGATTCACGCATTTCACTATATTATCGCTATTAAATGTGAACGCGTGATTGGTTGAAACTTCAAAATTCAGAACGTGGCAACTAGATTTTTATTCACGATAACGTGAAACATAATTATTATATAATACTCTTTTCTTTAAACGAATTAATTAGTAAATTTTTCGTACCTTTTTTTTCTCTCTTTTTTGTCTTTGCTTAAAAGAGATGTTTCTCGTAAAAACGTATTGATCACTCTGAAAAGAGAGGATTGCTTTTAATCGCTCTAAAAAGGGCAAATTATTTTGGACGCTCTGAAAAGAACGGATCAATTCGGATAAAACAAATTTTAATTTTATAACAGGTGTTGAAAATGGCCACCATTCATTCTAACACAGGCTCGCATGGATCTTAATAAATTTCTTTGTATTCTCCATTATATCTTCTTCGATGGCCCATACAGCATATCGCAGTCTTGTTTCTAACTCTTCCACGTCTTTGGGAAGCGTTTTATAAATCATTCTTTGCAATATCCCCAAAAGAAAAAATCCAGTGGATTGAGATCCGGAGATTTTACGGGCCAATGTATTGGACCATACCGACCCATCGATAGTCTAGGAAACTGCTCATTCAAATATTTTGTCACAATCCTAGCGTTGTGTGTCCCAGCGCCGTCTTGTTGAAAAACAATTTTGTTTCTGTCTAATAATGGAATTTCTTCTACAAAAATCTGGTAAGTTATTTCTTAAAAGTTCTACATATGTAGTACCAGGGGGTCAATCATGTAACTTTACGTAAAATTTTTCACTTTTCATTTTTCATTTTTTACTTTTCATTTTTCACACCTTGACATTTCACGTGAAACTTTTCATGTACAGCGATTATGTAGCTTGGATGCGTGGAGTGAAATCATGAAACATAGTTTCATAGATTTTATAGTTAATATTATGTTAATTTATAATGTTAATGTATAATGAAAATTATTTTATTGGTATTATATACATCAGTATTATATACATCTTTTAATAACCAATTGTATATGTACACTTAATCCTAACGCAATCCTAATCTTCTCTAATTCCGAAGCATATTTATTAATTTCCTAGATTTCCGCCACCAAGGTACATGGCGAAAAAGTTCACGTGAAAAATTTCACATTTTCACGTTTGAGAGAGTTACATGATCGTAAGTTCACGTGAAACTTTTCACTTTTCACGTTTCGGCCCTTAGGGGAAAAGTTACATGATCAACCCCCTGTACTCATACCAGGTGTATGCATAAGTTTTTTCCGGTTTAACTAAGAGATGTCGCCAGCGAAAAGTACGCAGCGTATTAATTTGACACATACATCATTTTGTTCGTCTGACATTTAAAACTACACACACAAGTTGAGTCCGCCAAAAATTAGCGTCTTTGTTTTATCGTTCAGTGATCATGTCGAGTTTTATGCCTGAAAAAGAACATTTGCGGCACGCATTGCTTTTTTTATTTAATCAAAAGAAAAAGGCTGTTGAAAGTCATCGTTTGCTGGTAGAAACATATGGTGAACACGCTCCATCGATTAGAACATGTGAGACATGGTTTCGACAATTTAAAAGTGATGATTTCAATGTGAAAGACAGTGAGCGCTCTGGTAGACCACAAAAATGCGAAGACGAGCAATTGCAGGAGTTATTGGATGATGACCCAACTCAAACTCAACGGCAATTAGCAGAAGCATGTATCACAAGAAACAATCAGCAGACGTTTACAAGCAATGGGAAAGATCAATAAACTCGGTAAATGGGTCCCACACGATTTGAATGAACGTCAAATGGAAAATCGCAAAGTCACTTGTGAAATGCTGCTTCAACGCCACGAAAGGAAATCATTTTTGTATCGAATTGTGACGGGTGACGAAAAATGGATTTATTTTGAAAATCCGAAGCGGAAAAAATCGTGGCTTTCATCTGGCGAAGCCGATCCATCAACATCAAGGCCAAATCGCTTCGGCAAGAAGACCGTGCTCTGTGTCTGGTGGGACCAAAGCGGTATTGTGTATTATGAACTCTTGAAGCCCGGCGAAACCGTTAATACACAACGCTATCGCCAACAAATGATTAATTTAAACCACACATTAATCAAAAGACGACCGGAATGGGCCAGAAGACATGGCAAAGTGATTTTGTTACACGACAATGCGCCGTCTTACACAGCAAAACCAGTGAGAGACACCTTGAAATCGCTTGGATGGGACATCCTTCCGCACCCGCCGTACTCCCCAGACCTGGCGCCATCTGACTATCACCTCTTCGCATCAATGGGGCACGCGCTCGCAGAGCAGCACTTCAGCAATTTCGAGGAAGTTGGAAAATAGCTCGACGAATGGTTTGCCGCAAAAGACAAGCAGTTTTTCTGGCATGGTATTCATAAATTACCTGAAAAATGGGCGAAATGTGTAGAAGCCGATGGCCAATATTTTGAATAAAAAAAAATTAATTTCTCTTGAAAATTACGTGTCTTTTTTTACTAAAAAACCGAAAAAAACTTATGCATACACCTGGTAGACATAGTATAGATAGACCAGGCATGCTATATACCAGGCAATGTGCGAGTGAGAAGAAACAAAACCTGATTTTTTCTCTCTCTCTAGAGAAGAAATAGAAGGTGGGGGAACATTAAGTGAGGACTATTATTACGTTTACACAGCGACGTTAAACTGATTTAGTAACAACTGTAGTTAGTGATTTCTTGTATTTAATTGGATCACAATTTTAGATTTAAACGAATGTACCAATCTAACGCGAGATTTCACTAACTCCGGTTCTTACTAAACCGGTTTAACGTCGCCGTGTAAACGTAGTAATTGATATATTCTTTTAAATCTAAAATTGTGGTCCAATTAAATACAAGAAATCACTAACTACGGTTGTTACTAAACCGGTTTAACGTCACCGTGTAAACGTATAGGGATAGGGATCATACACACAGTCCCTACTTAATGTTTCTTCCATCTTCTTCTATTAGAAAAAGAGGAAAAATCAGGTGTTGTTTCTTCTCACTCGCACATATCGCCCATTGCCTAGTATATAGTATGCTCGGTCTATCTATACTATGTCTATGCCTGTACCTTTTCATTGTATCTCAAGCTTTATGCACATAGAAGCGTTGGTGGACTACCTAAAACGCGGCCATGACTATTCTTTAGTTTCTCTCTGGTAATAGCAATAGTGTATATGTGTGTTTATAATTTGACAAATGATTTGATGAAACTGGAGAAGGTTAAAATATATGATTTAAAGACAAGAACTCAAAAAGGTTAAAGGTTGATTACCCGCATTATTTTCAAAGGTATACGGAATGTTTGTGATAATTGTCTTTAAAAATTATTAATAAACATCACATTTAGATATAATAATTTAAATGTAATTATTGTTCATTTGTTAATGTAATTATTCTTCATTTGCGTGTAATTTCTTCGATATATTAAATATTATTTTTGCACATAGATGAGTCGGAAGGAAGCGTTGTCTCAATTTATACAACAAATTCATGGACGGCCTGTCGTTGTAAAACTGAACAGTGGTGTCGATTACAGAGGTAGATATTTGTCAATATATGTATTGTACAGAGAAAATATTTGTCAATGTTAATATATATAAATATTTGTCTATAATATTGATATATATTAACATTTATTTAATTACATAAAATGAAAAATCAAAAATTATTTCTTTTAGAAAATTTATTCTTTTAGATTAATCAAATATCTAATTTCTAATTTAAATAGTGAATATTATATATTTTTTAACTTTTAATCTTTGTTTTCCAAGATGCTATATATAATAGTATATTTAATAAAATTTATTTGCAGGTGTGTTAGCTTGTATAGACGGTTACATGAATATCGCGCTTGAACAAACAGAAGAATATGTCAATGGACAATTGAAGGATAAATATGGAGATGCTTTTATACGGGGAAACAATGTATTGTATATTAGTACACAAAAACGTAGGAATTAATCACAAAATAAAATAAAAATTATTTAAACTATTTCATGAGTTTGAAAGATTTATCTCATGAACATGTTTTAGCTTAATTTTGCAATAATTCCAAATAAGTCTGATATAATAGATGTATAATAGTTGTTTCTATATATTTTATTCTTTTATAAACAAACTATACATTATTGTAAAATTACTTTCAGGTATCACCTATTGCTGACTCTTTATTTAATAGTTTTTCTGATTCATTAGCGATTGTTTCGTTCATATTTTTATTAATTTATGTCTATATTATCTATCTGAGTGAGATTCATCTATTTTATTATCAATTGTAAGATTAACGCTTTCATTTAGTTTCTGTTTGTTGGCATTATCAGTAAATTTTAATCTTTTAGGTTCTTCACGTTCTTTCTGCCTTTGGAATCTTCTTTGAATAGCCAATTGTTTATTTCTCTCAATTTTTTGTTTCATTTCACTGCTTAATTCATTAGTGGTAATAGTAGCAATAATAGTAGCATTAGCAGCAGTAGTAGTAACAGCATTAGCAGCAGTAGCAGTAACAGCATTAGCAGCAGTAGCAATAACAGTAGTAATATTTGTATGCTGTATTTGAGAATTCTGTGTATCAGTGGACTGCATTAAGAGCTCATCAAATGCATCTTCATATGAAGTGCTTACAGTAGTGACAGAAGCTCGCGTTTCAGCTTGTTTTTGTTTTTGAATTTGTTCCATTATTAGCAAATCCAAATCATCGAGAGGCATGTTCTCTTGCTGATCTTCCTCATCTTCATCCATATTATCATGCATGACTAAACTATTGTCAAAGGTAATCATATCTAGTCTATATTTCTTAATGAACACCTGCAAATCTTTCTTCATTCCTAGTTGCTCAACTTTCATGAGAAAATCATCAAAATGATACTTAGGGAATAATCGATAGGACCAATGTTCCAATCTCTTCATAATTCTGTCAAGATCCATTCTTTCGTGTCCTTTACCATAAAACTTAAATCCTTCAAAATATTTTTCAATGGTTTGAATACCTTTGGAGCCTTTCAATCTTTCTGTATTAAGTTTCAGAACAGGATTTCTTATGATGTGTGTCTTAGTCTTTGACAAATCTATTCTTTGTGCAATTCTTGCCTCATTGTCAGAAGCTGCTTCATCTATTTCTTCATAATTGTCATGTTCTCCAGATTCTTGATTCTCATAATGTTTTATATCATTATCCTCACGATCCGAAACATTTGCCATGATGATATGAAATATTTTTTGATCAAATTTGAACTGTTTAGGCAGATTCCTAAAAAAATATTTATTTATTTATATCAATTTCTATTAATATAGATTAAATTTAAAATTGTATATCTTATATATTATTAAAAAGGCGATATAGATAAATATAATTGTCCACTAAAAAATTATTAGGAAAGTCCCAAACAATAGTTTGGAATGGTTAAGTTTTTTTTTTTTAAATAATTAACCTAATCATTAATTTTGAAGGTAGAGATCAACGATTTTTTTTTATTTCAATTAAAATTAGAGAAATTTTTTTTTATTTCAATAAAAATCAGAGAGATTTTCTTCTATAGTCAAATTTGAAATCATTGGATTTTTTTAATAATTAGCATTTGAATAATTACACCTAAAAAATAGGTCGAGTTTACTTGGCGTTCAGAAAATCAGTTGTCCTAGAAATCTCTATCGTCTTGCGATTTGCAATTTCCTCTCCCTTCTTCCATAAACTTGTCGAATTGCCCGTCTGACTTCTTCATCCGTTCCAATACCGAAACAAGCAGCTTCTTATTTAACCGATCGGTTTGCGTTATCTCCCACACAACGGACTCGCACCTCCGTTCGTCTTGCGATCGTTCGTTCGTTCGTTTCCCTAATACGTTGTTGTCCTGTTTCATCGGAGTTCCAGGCATTTCCTCTGACAGAGATATTATTCAAATCTTGCAACGATAAAAATTGAGTTTAAACAAAATATTTGGCGTGCAAAAAAATAACGCAAAATACTAACCTATCAAAATACTAACCAATGTTAATACAAAATGACAAATCGATTAATCGATTAATTGTAGAATTGATTGCTCTGCGTTCCGACATTCACTTCCAGTACTTAAAATATATAGTTCATGTCACATATATTATAGATTTTATGTACTGACAGTGAATATCGGAACGCAGGGTGAATGTTATGACAAGTGATCAGGGGTGTGTTCGTTTTCAACGCTCACGCGCTGGAAGCGCTTATAAGCATTAAGCCGCTTAAGCCTAGTCTACAATGACAATAAGACTATGACGTAAGTCTATAAAGCTGTAAGGCGTGGTTGTAACCTACTTAAATGAATTATTTTTATTTCTTATGCTTAACAACCTTATGCCACAGTATAACTGTGCTGTATGCTGCCTTACAGCCTTATAGCCCTATGTTATGTCATTGTAGACTATGGCTTTATGCCGTCCGCTTTGGCGTGTAAGCACTTATGAGACGCATTTATGATGTCATCGTGACGTCATAACTCGTACTTATAAGTGCTTATTTTGGCTGCGTTTCAATATTCACTATCAGTACTAAAAATATATAGTTCAGGTCACGTATATTATAGATTTTCAGTATTTGCAGTGAATATCGGAACGCAGCCTCTATCGAGGTAGGGCAGCGAAAGCATGAGCGCTTATAAATATTTTTTGATAAAAGCGAACGTGAGTGAGCACGACGGTACCATAGTGTGCAATTGCTCGTGCAAGTATAAATTTATAAATGAATTTATAAACATGGAAACGATTATTTACGATGTATTATACTTTATTAATATTATACTTTATTAAACGATGTATTATACTTTATTAAATTAAAAGATGCTGATATTAATAAAGTATAATACACAATATGCGTAATTTCGGAAGAGGCAAATCGTATTAAAATGGTAAGTATATTGTGAAATTAAATAACTTTATTCTAAATAGTCTTTAAATATTCTTTATTCTTTTTTTTATCGTTTTATTCTAAAGAGAACAATTGATTATTTTATTATTTATATTATTATTTTACTATTTTTTATTAATTTTTATTATTTTTTTATTTTATTTTTTATTTATCATTTATTTTTAAAAATTTATTTTTATCCAAATATATAAAGTGAGTTATTAGAAACTATATTAATTATTATTTTTTATATAAATTTTTGTAACATAAATTTTAGCAATATGTTAAACATACTTTTTAATATTCTTTTAATTATTACAAACCTTAAATGTGACTTACATTGTTCATCAATATAACATAATAGAATATTCTCTACATAATCCTATAATCGAGGTATCGATTTTTTAATAAAATGTTTACCCAAAAACATTATACAATTTTCAATATCTTTCATGTAAGGGTTATCATCTTCATCATCGGCAAATAATTCCAATAGATGCAATGCTTGTGCAAATAATATAAGAATTCATTCTTCTTTATTTGCCATTTTAACGCGCTTACAATTGCTTAGAAGCATCAAAACGAACAACGTTGTTTTGACGTCATGTGAGCATTTTTAAGCGTGAGAAATAAAAACGAACGATTGAAAATAGCACTTATAAGCGTGAACGCTTACAGCGTGTGAGCGTTAAAAACAAACGCAGATCTTTGGGCATCGATTACGTATTTTTTAATGTTCACAGACATAGTTCACTTTTAAATTTTCACCAGTAGTCATCTCATGGATTCACCGTTAGTCATTTTCACTGCGATCACGCAGCGAAAAAAACTATTAGTGACATAACTAGAAGTAGTGAAGACCTATTCACATCAAAATATTCCAAAAACTACACTGAAGGCAACTTCACGACTATAAATATAACCTTAATATTTAGCAAAAGAAAGAGGTATGAATTTAGGAATAGATATTCCTATCCGTGCAAAGAAGATAAATACATCAACGGCAATAAGAAAGACAATTACTAATAATTGTAAGTTGCAATAATTGCAACAATTTATTAATTTATTTGAAATATATAAACTTTCATTTAAAAAATTTCTCTATTTCAGTGTCTGTACTCTAATAGCACATGATATCATTTGAATATTCTACACTCGTACTGAAAGTATTGTGGTCATACTATTGTCTAATATACCAGAGAATATTCATGTAACATCTTGATGGTATATCATTTCTCGTATATTCTTAAGCTCATCTTTAGAATATACCGAATATAATATTGTATAAATATATTGTCATTTAATCGTCATTTTTAAGTCATTTTTAATGAATAAATAATGAAATAACATTATTAATTATTATCTTTTTTAATTAACCATAATATATAAATAAGAAAAATATTTTCTATATTATTTAATACAATTATTGACAAATTCATAAACAAATAAACAAATATATTCAAACAATATATATTCAACAATTTATAAACAATTTTCATAATAAAAATGACTCTCATTAAACATAATATAGGTTCACGGATTTATATATGTAATTAAATTATCCACAAAAATTATATACGCAATCGAGATTTTAAAATTAAGACTATTTATATGACTATTTATATGATTAAGACTATTTATATGACAATATAATAACATTTAGATCTATCATATTTTATACAAAAATTTCATGTTCACTTATATCATCATTTCAATTGCAGGTTTTATCCCATTATAGAAGTTAAGCAGCATCAAGCAGGATCCCAAGTAGGATGACCGTTTTAAAAACATGCAATGATACAAGATAAAAAATGTTTCATTACTTTCTCTCAATTTTTTCATTTTTTTCACTTATTTTCACTTATTTTTAAGAGGTGTCACATATATTATAAATTTTCACGATCTATATGGCTCTCTGGGACTCTTACTGCATGCTTCACATGATATACTGTTTTTAAACCATTTTTATCCTGTGGCCATACTGCGGGATATTCTCCAATAGATACTAGGGATTAGGTTAGTGAGCGGTAATAACGATCTAAGTACATCTAGAATATATCGCAGTATATTCCAGAGTATATCGCAGTACGTATTTCGAATATTAGCAGAATATCTCGAATATACTTGTATGATATCCCGTTCTCAGAATAGACAAGTGCTATTAGGGTATTTCAAACAAACAGGAGCATAAGAGGTAAGCCAGCTTTGAGAGCTAAGCCCGCCTGCAGACGTTCAAAGTGATGAGCTGTAATTCATCAAAGAGTATGAATCGTTAAATGAATCTGCATCTAAGGAGTCTACACATCAAATTTTGCAGGAAAAAAACGTTATTTAATCGTAAAAACTACAAATTCACAATTTAGGTAATGAAGCTGATAAAGAGAATATAAATGGCGGAAATGGTAATTATTTTAAATGTGATATCAGATAAGGTTTCTGAAAATGTTATAAATGACATTTATTTATGATAAGTTTAATAAATAAAAAATATAATTACAATATTTTGCTTCCTTTCTGATTCACTCTATTTTTTAAGTATTACATCTCCTCAGTTTACATCTTGACAATAATATTATATATACTGTAAGAATTAAACGACCGTAAGCGGTCATGAAAGAGATTCGGAATATAAACAGCTAACAGAGAGGAGCCGTCGTGGTCGTGCAGACTAAGTGTCGGATTGGTAGACGAGGGATCCCGAGTTCAAATCCAGTCGGTCTCCGTTAATTTTTTCCGAATCTAATAGATATCTTTCAATCTCAGAAGTGGGATTCAGCCTATGTTACCTCAGAAAAGATTCAGCCTATGTTACCAAGATTCAGCCTATGTTACCTGACAAGTCGATCGTTCAAAAGTGAACGGAAAAAGTCGGGGGTAGTACTCCAAAGTCGGTGTCGGTCGTTCAAGAGAAATGAACGGGAAAAAAGTCGCGGAGTAGTACTCCAAAGGAGTCGTGTCGGTCGTTCAAGAAGTGATTGAGGTCGGGAGCAGAAGCTCCAAGTTTCGGATAAAAGTCCGATAGAGGAAGACTCGGTACATTCGGGACGAATGTAATACCAGAATGGCCGAACTGTAAGAATTAAACGACCGTAAGCGGTCATGAAAGAGATTCGGAATATAAACAGCTAATAGAGAGGAGCCGTCGTGGTCGTGCAGACTAAGTGTCGGATTGGTAGACGAGGGATCCCGAGTTCAAATCCAGTCGGTCTCCGTTAATTTTTTCCAAATCTAATAAATATCTTTCAATACTAACAATGTATGTTCGTAAAAAATTTGAATATTTATCTATAACAGAATACATAGTCATTAAAAATTAAAATTAAAATCTTCTATTGCCAGATCTAAAACCCAAAAAACTGCGGCCATTTTACCATTTAATATGCCGTGTAGGTTAAGAAACACTAGGTTTTCACCGTTTAACTATGTCAGCTGATGGTAAAAAGTTTCACGCTAAATATCTCACGCTTTCCGGAATTAAAATGATCACAAAATGATGAAATATGAGACTCGTCACTTTTCATTGATTCGTTCTAGGAGAAAACTTACATGATCGATGTCCTGATCGGAGAAAGTAGTGGCACTCAACCAATAGACTCTCTAAATTTTCCTAGACTAATCCGAATCAGTGATGTCTCAGCATTGATTGGATCAATCATCGTGGACCAACGAAGCATAAAAGCATTTTTGTTGAAAAGTAATTCTCTCTTTACTTTTTTTATATAAAATATTAAATAATTTTACGAAATATAAAATAAAGTTCTTAATAAATTTGAATTTATATATTGTAATATTTTTTTGTACTAAACATTTTTTTCTGTGAAAATAATCCATTTCAAAGCTTGAAGTTATATTAAAAAAGTGCAAAGTCGCGCAAAGTTAACAAAAAAATATTTTATTAAAAAATTGTTAAATAAAAAATTTTTATTCATTTTATTGTTTTTATAATTATACTTGGTGATCTTAGTTTTATAAAAAGAAGATAAGAAGGGAGGGCGTGTGCCACGATGGAGCTTGACCACAAACCAGTCGTAAAAATCTGCAATTATTTTGCGACAAATATCACTTCAGCCAGGAATCGAACCTGGATCTCCTGCTTACCGGGCAGGCATAAAAAATTTGATTCGATCAATGCTGAGACAGAGATCCGGATTAATCTAGGGAAATTTAGAGTCTATTGATTGAGTGCCACTGCTTTATTCGATCAGAGATCTGGGATGCGTTCCTTTATTCACTCCGAGTACTTATGCTATGACGTAATGGAAGTGTACTGCAGCTATCGTTCCGTTTTAATTTCATGCGCTTTTTAACTACTTCAAGATTATAAAGCGGAACGCAATTGCAGTATGTTTTCTGAAGCTCCCACTGAAATAATGGTTGGCATATCTAATATTAAAAAAAATATTTTATTGTATATATTAAATATAATATATATAAAAAATAATTAATAATAATAAAAAATAAATAATAAATGATAAATAATAAAAAACTAATAATAAATAATTAATAATAATAAATAATTTCATAATATTATATAATATTATAATAATTTCATTATATTATATTATTTCATATTATACGCTTTATTTTCTTCAGCATCAATCAAGATTATTTCAATCTCCATGGAAGTCGCCATCTTTATACTCTGACTTCTTTACCTCGCTGGTTGTAGTAGCCGCAACAGGAAGTACATCAAAATCAATGACGTCACAGAATTCAAAGCAATACTTTCATAATGCACTACTTTCTATATCGGAACGTTATTCGTAATACTGATATTACTCGGAGTGAATAAAGGAACGCATCCCTGATCTTGTTATAACACTCTCATGATGTAAGGATGCAGCAGTCCTAACTCCCCTCTTGAAAGATTAGAGACACTAGGGGTGCATTCCTTTATTCACTCCGAGTACTATCAGTACTACAAATAGCGTTCCGATATAGGGTTGCGTTTAGTTTCGTTTTCGACACTCACGCGTTGTAAGCGCTTATAAGCGTCACTTAAGCTGCGATTTCACATAGATATACATATCCAGATATTTCTCCCACTCCCATCAGAATATTTGAAAACAGATCGCGGGAAAATCTAGATATCAATATCTCGCCGCTAACGTCTTCTACGTTTTTATGTAGCGTGAAATATCCAGATATTGGATTTGAAATACGGAGTATTGACAGTTAACCAACGCTGCATTTATAGATCTCATGAGTACAAAATTTGTGCATTGTAATCGAGAAATATTTATTTTTTTTAAGAGATTGAAAAATTAAAAAAATGATTTATATAATTTTCAGTTTCAGGTATTTGGAGTGGAGAGCAATATAAAATTGTGACATGCATTTAGCGGAAATATGCGATAATGCGGCAAATAATAACAGAACAAATTAGACGACGACGTGTTGCTGCAATATATAAGATTCTAAAAAAAATGCAAAAAAAGAGCGTACAATAAAAACGATATTAGGTAATCAATAAGGGTAATCTTAATAGTCTTATAATCTTAATAGTCTTATTTAATTATCGTTTATTAATATTTTTTATATTTTTATATACTATAGATACTATAGATACTATAGATACTATAGATGGAAAAATCGAAGTATCGGCGATCATAGCCAGATAAGAAGTGGTGGAGGGGGAAATATTTGGATATGCATATCTCTACGTGAAATCGCAGCTTTATACCGTTCATTTTGGCGGTAAGCCCTTATGAGACGCATTCATGATGTCATCATGACGTCATAGTTCGTGCTTACAAAAGCTTATTCTATCGAGGTAGGGCAGCGAAAGCGTGAGCACTTAAAAGTGCGTTTTGGCAAAAGCAAATGTGAGTACGACGGTACGTCTTATAACGAAAATGTACAGTTGCCCACGCAATAATATAATCAAACGTAACGCAATAATAATTACGCAATATAATTAAACGTTGATCGTTTCATTCTAAAGAGAACAATTGATTATTTTATTATTTATATTATTATTTTACTATTTTTTATTTATCATTTATTTTTTTCATTATAATAATAATTGTTTATCATTATAATAGAATATTTTCTACATAACCTTGCAATCGAAGTATCGATTTTTTAATAGAATGTTTATCCAGAAACATTATACAATTTTCAATATCTTTCATGTAAGGATTATTATCTTCATCGGCAAATGATTCCAATAAATGCAATGCTTGCGCAAATAATATAGGAATTAATTCTTTTTTATTTGTCATTTTAACACTTACAATTGCTTATAGGCATCAAAACGAACGACGTTGTTTTAACATCATGTAAGCATTTTTAAGCGTGAGAAATGAAAATGAACGATTGAAAATAGCGCTTATAAATGTGAGCGCCATAGATCTTATAGATATGAACTGGTAATTGCTATAGTTTCTGCATAAGAAACAATGTCCGCGGGAGGTTAGACAGAGAGTATTTTTAATAGATTGAAAGATATCTATTAAATTCGGAAAAAATTAACGGAGACCGACTGGATTTGAACTCGGGATCCCTCGTCTACCAATCCGACACTTAGTCTGCACGACGGCTCCTCTCTCTATTAGCTGTTTATTCCGAATCTCTTTCATGATCGCTTACGGTCGTTTAATTCTTACAGTTCGGCCATTCTGGTATTACATTCGTCCCGAACGTACCGAATCTTCCTCTATCGGACTTTTATCCGAAACTTGGAGCTTCTGCTCCCGATCTCGATCACTTCTTGAACGACCGACACGACTCCTTTGGAGTACTACTCCGCGACTTTTTTCCGTTCATTTCTCTTGAACGACCGACACGACTTTGGAGTACTACCCCCGACTTTTTCCGTTCACTTTTGAACAATCGACTTGTCAGGTAACATAGGCTGAATCTTTTCTGAGGTAACATAGGCTGAATCCCACTTCTGAGATTGAAAGATATCTATTAGATTCGGAAAAAATTAACGGAGACCGACTGGATTTGAACTCGGGATCCCTCGTCTACCTCTCTTAAATTTTGATTTTAATGTCATTTCCAATTTTGTTTTATTTTATATACATGATACACTTATTTTTTTAAATAATGAAAAAATATAAAAGAATAATTTTCCTTTTAAAAATGCGAGTTCTCGGAAAAATATGATAAATATTTAATAATTTAATAATTATTTTGAACAATAATATATTAAAAGATATCTATTAGATTCGGAAAAAATTAACGGAGACCGACTGGATTTGAACTCGGGATCCCTCGTCTACCAATCCGACACTTAGTCTGCACGACCACGACGGCTCCTCTCTGTTAGCTGTTTATATTCCGAATCTCTTTCATGACCGCTTACGGTCGTCTAATTCTTACAATATTAACAATAATATATTAACAAAAAATGTTTTGAGACTAATAATAAATGGTTTTTTTAAAAATAGTCGGTTCGTGTTGTTTATACTTATTTCACTTAAGCTTCTTGTTCTTTCTTTTTTTATTGTTCACAAATATATTTATCCTGCTTTAATATTGAAAATTCGGGTGAGGTCCAATCGGACACATTGCTGATTGGTCGATTAAATAAAAAAATTGTTGATAGGTGGCTCACTAGAAAATTTCTAGGCATCGGCTGATGTGAGTGGTGTGTTCGATTGAAAATGTGCGCATCTAGGACGCTCCCGAAAATTCTAAGCAACGCGGACCTAATGTTCGAACCATTATTTTTTTTTTACATATGATGTGATATTTTGCAAATATGATTAACGTACAAATAACCTCAAACTTTCCTTTAACTTGCATACAAGTATACACCAATAAGAATGCATTAATGTGTAGATATGTGAAGCACGTACAAAACGTATTTCCGGACACTTTTAGAAAAAGAAAGATGTTTTCTCTCCAACCTCCCACGGACATAATCATAGACCTTATATATACGGACTGATAAGATTATGCCGCGGGAGGTTGGAGAGAGAAATGTCTCTTTTTTCCTAAAAGTGTCCGGAAATATGTTTTGCGCATGCTTGACATATACTATACATTAATGCATTCTTATTGGTGTTATATAAATTAAAGGAAAGTTTGAGGATATTTGCGGAGTATCAATAGAAATATCACATTGTATTTCTAAAAAGAAATAATGATTCGAAAGTGTATTATTTGCAGAGTGAGTTATTCTGCAGAAAATAATGTTTCTTTTCATAAGTAATAATGAAGCAGGACTTATTGTAAAGTAACATATATTAAGCATATTATATTTAATAATTGTAGATTTCCGACAAGTGAAAAATATAAAAAATTATGGTTAAATGCTTGTAATTTAACAATCACACAAGTAACAAATAAGAAACACAAAAATTTATTCACGTCATTTTGAGACGTCTTCTTTTAATATATGGGATAATAAAGCTAAAAGAACATTACAGAAAAATGCAATTCCGACATTATTTCTCGATAAAGAGAATAAATATTTAAAAAGGTAATGTACAAAATTAAATAATATATTGAATATAATTTTATGTTAGATAGAAACTATATCATCTGAATATTATTCTTTGCTTTTCAATCTATAAAAGTATATTTATTGCTACTGAATATTTAAATGATTTATTTTATTTGCTTAAATAAATAATTTTAGTTTCTTTTTTTATTTTAGAATACAAAAGCATTCTGTATCTGCCTCAATTATGCCAAATATAAGTTTTCCATTAACATGTAGAAAATATAATGGAAGTTGAAGATTAAAATCAAGAACAAATGAAAACTATCTCATTTGAGTATTACTCTTTGCTTTCTAATTCACAAAGTATATTTGTTGTCACTAAATATTTACAAGATATTTTATTAGCTTGAATAAATAATGTTAGTTTCCTTTTTTTATTTTAGAATACAAGAGCATTCTATATCTGCCTCAATTGTGTCAAATCTAAGTTCTCCTTTAACTTCACTTAGATAATATAGAAATTCAAAACAACAATCAGGGACAAATAGGAACTAAATCATCTGAGTATTATTCTTTATTTTTTAATAAAATAGAAAATATAATTTAAAATTAATTTTGAATATTGATATGTAAATATGTGCACTATATCTTATTTTTTTAAAGAATCGTCTCTTAAAACTAAAAAAATTTGGCGTCCCGCAATAGGAGACTGTAATCAAGAACATTTTCACTCCACGGCGTGCTAAAATATGTTTTGACTTAGCCGTAAGAAAATTATGTGAACACAAAAAATGCTTAGATATTTCTCGAAAACAAATTAAACGGCTAAAATCAAATATTGAAAAATTTTTGATTGGGACATTAAAAGATTTAATAAATGAATTACGAAACAAACAGCTAGTATCAGAAAATGCAGCTAAAATATTAGTATATATTTCACGTATATTAAACAATTAATTTTTCAATAATAAATTAACATATTCTAAAATACTTATTTTAGAGTAAGTAACTTTATTATTGAAATGTATTGTGTACATCTATTAATATTATGTATACAAATTAACTTTTCTATTTTTAATAATAATAATAGATTGTCTTTAATATAATAAATAAGTTAAGATCAGTATTCATAGTCAATTCATAATCAATTTATATTTATTATGGGTGACACCCGTTTGACCACGTTCCGATTGATCACTAGCCACTCATAGGGGCCGACGTCTAGAATTTTTCCACTGTTCAAGAGCTGTAAGTAGCTAGTGATCAATCGGGACGTGGTCAAACAGGTGTCATCCTTTATATGTATTTCGTTCATTTTTCGTTCATTTTTTTTATATAGACAACTGCATCTGATTCTCTTGTTGATATAATTAAAAAAACATTTATCAGGAGCAAAGAAAGCACCATTTACTTCAGATTTGAGACTTGCTGTAACTTTACATTTGCTGAGATTTGCTGTAACTTTACATTTTTATTCTGCTAGAGCTTATGCTTACGTAAGAAAATCTTTTTACAATTTATTACCTAGCGAGCGAACAATACGAAAATGGTATGAGACAATTGGCAAGCATTGGATTTACGCGTGAATGCTTTAATGCCATTCGGCAAAAAGTACAAGAAGAGATTGTTGTTATTAATGTTGTAATTGATGAAATGGCAATTCGACAACATGTTCATGGTTCATGGGATGGTTATAATTATTCTGGTTTTATTAACATAGGTTCTGATTTTATTTATGATCATGATGACTTGCCTTTAGCAAAAAATGCTTTAGTATTTTTTGCTGTAGCTTTAAACAGTCATTGGAAAATATCATTAGGATATTTTTTAATTAATAAATATATTGATGATATATTAATGATAATTTAAATGTGAAAAGAGCAAATTTATTAAAAATTTGTTTATCATTATTACATGATACATGCTGTCATGTGCATTCTATTATTTTGGATGGAACCCCAGTCAATAAATCGATGTGTACAATTGGGTGCTGCTTTTAATTTTAATAATTCTTTTACTTTTTGCCATCCTGAAACAGGAGAAAATATCTTTATATTTTTAGATCCTTGCTATGACATAAAATTAATAAGAAATATTTTAGGTGAAAAAAGAATTTTTTTAAATGATAAAGAAGAAATTATAAATTGGGATTATATTGTTAAACTTTATAATAAGGAGAAAACAGAAAGTTTAAAGGCTGCTACTAAATTGACAGGGAGTCACATCAATTACCATAATGAAAAAATGAATGTCCGTTTAGCAGCACAAGTTCTAAGTGATAGCATTAGCAAAGTATTAATATATTGTGCAGAGAAACAATTTGATGGTTTTGAAGGAGCTACAGCAGAATTTGTTCATTAATAAATAAAGCATATTAAATTGTCGAAATTTTCTAAAAAAAATGTAATTTGCTTATTAATACACTACAATTAATAACACTATAATTGAGGAATATTTACAGTTTGTGTCAACATTTAAAACTTATATTTCTAATTTAAAAAATAGTATCGATAGAAAAATTATACATTCAACACGAAGTACTGGATTCATTGGAATAGTTACTTGTTTAGAAAATGCACTTGAATTATTTAAAACTTTATATTCTAAAAAATATATTCAATACTTATTCACATATAAATTATTACAAGACCATTTAGAGTCATTTTTCAGTGCAATTCGAAGTCGTGGAGGATTTAATAGTAATCCAACATGCATTTAATTCGAAAGTGCCTACAAAAGACTATTGGTACACCATCAAGTATTAGAATCAGAATACGCTAATTGCACAATATTGGATTATCCTATGTCAATATTACCGGTTTCGAAACATAAGAATATTACTGATATAACTCATTATAGTAAAAAAGGTGATCAAGTTCATCTTAAACTTTAAAAGTAAACTTTTTAGTCGATCATAATTATGTTTCTACTATTACTTCTTTAACTCCATTTGTCGAAGATATCACTAAATATATAGCTGGATTTGTAATCAAACAATTAAAAAAAAAAATATAATGTATAATGCGAAAAACAATTGGAAGTAAATGAGACATCTAATTTTCTGTTACTTAAGAAAGATAGAGGTAAATTGATTAAGCCAAGAGATGTTACTTACTATTTGTACTTGGACAGAAAAAATTATTAGACAAAATCAAAATAATATTTTTAAACAAAATATAAAAACTGTAATTATTAACCAAGCCAACCATTATGCAACATATATTACCTTATGTATTTTTTTATATGGATCAGCATATTCTTAAATTCACCATTTAATAATCATAAAAGACAATTAATTCTATGTATAATAGAACACTATATAAATATAAGATTTCATTATTTTGCAAAAACGTGATAAAGAAAAAAAATCGACAAAAGTTAACAAAATTAATTTTATTTCAACATGAATAAAAAAGCATGTTAAATATGAATTGCATTTTTTATTTCTTCTATTTTTCCTAAATTCTCTAATGTTATAGGCAAAAAATTAATTCTAAAAGAATGATCAAAACTATTAATTTTTATTATTAAATTCAAGAACTTAAATAATTTAATAATTGCAATTTGTGAAATTTTTTTATTTTACAAATAAATAAATAAATTTTATAAATTTTGAGAACTTTAAATTATAAATTCAATTCAATTATCATATTCTTAATATATAATAATTCTTAGAAAAAAAGTTATTTAATTATTTCATTTAAAATTAAAAAAGAATTTACATTCTACCCATTTTTCTAACAGATTTTATTAAAACATTAGGTTCGCGTTGCTTAGAATTTTAAATATTTAAAGCAGAATAAATATATTTGTGAGCGATGAAAAAAGAAAGAACAAAAAACTTAAGTGCAATAAGTATAAACAACACGAACCGCCTATTTAGAAAACCATTTATTAGTCTCAAAACATTTATTGTTCAAAATAATTATAACTATCATATTTTTCCAAGAATTCGCATTTTTAAAAGGAAAATTATTCTTCTATAATTTCATTATTTAAAAAATGAGTGTATTGTGTATCATGTATATAAAATAAAACAATATTAGAAACTATAAAATCAAAATTTAAGTATGCAGCAAGTACGCCATGCATGATTCATTAAATATTGTAATTTTTATTTTACTCTTTTTTTTATTATTTTACAGAATTACCATGAAAAATAAACCTTCGATATAGAATTACATATCGTTTATTTTAAAACTCTTTCCACAGATTAATCTAAAAGTTTTATCTGATTTTTCACTTTTCTTATATATACATTTTTTTTATCTTATTGCATTTTATATGTTCGACTATAAAGTCTTTCATTCTTCACTCTTCATCAACATTTATTGTTTTCGATCATAT
>JAECZD010000023.1:0-17500 GCA_024349325.1 Pogonomyrmex californicus
AGATTCGCGAAATTGCGTACGCTTGCGATTCATAGATTCGTACAAGTTTTTAAATACCAGCCTTGATAAATTGGCATCTTTTCTAACGAAAGAAAAATTAAAAATTTTACGTTTCGAATTTTCCACGGTCTCAAACGAAAATTTTGACTTGTTGACGCGCAAAGGTGTCTTTCCGTACGAATACGTGGATCGCGCGGACAAGCTGCAGGACACGCGCCTACCATCGCGTGAATCGTTCTACCTCAATTGACCGGTGACACGGTGTCGGAGAACGATTACGCGCACGCCGCGAACGTCTGGCAGCGGTTCTCCATCCGAACGCTCGGCGAATACAGCGATCTATATCTCAAGACCGATGTCTTGTTATTGGCCGACGTTTTCGAAAATTTCCGCGAAAGTTGCGTCGCGAGTTATGGACTCGATCCCGCGCATTACTACACATTGCCAGGTTTCACGTGGGACGCCATGTTGAAACATACGCGCGTAAAATTTGAGTTGCTTACCGACATCGATATGGTTATGTTTATCGAACGCGGTATACGCGGCGGTCTCAGTCAATGTTCCGGCAGATACGCGCAGCCCAATAACAAGTACATGCGTTCGTACGACCCGTCGAAACCGTCATCATACCTTATGTACTTTGACGTAAACAATCTGTACGGATGGGCGATGTGTCAACCGCTGCCCTATGCCGAATTTCGATGGATGGAAGACATTGAGAACTTTGACGCGAGCGTGATCGCTCCGAATTCGTCTACGGGTTATATTCTCGAGGTCGATCTCGAGTATCCGCATCATTTACACGATCGACATACTGACCTATCTTTCTGTCCGACGCGCGATAAACCACCCGGCACGCGGCAGGATAAACTTCTCACGACGTTATACGATAAGAAGCGGTACGTCATCCATTATCGCAACCTGCAGCAATGTACGCGCCATGGTCTTCGTATCGCAAAGATACATCGCGTACTACAATTTGCTCAATCCGCCTGGCTCCGCGATTACATCGAACTCAATACACACTTTAGATCGTACGCGAAAAACGATTTTGAGAAAAATTTGTACAAATTAATGAACAACGCGGTATTCGGTAAAACAATGGAAAATGTGCGCAATCACGTCGACGTTAAACTTTGTCGGACGGTACGGCGCGGAGGCAATGATCGCGAAACCAAATTTCCACAGCCGCAGCGTCTTTGCGGAAAACTTAATCGCCGTCGAACTGCGTAAACTCGAGGTAAAGTTCAACAAGTCGATTTACGTGGGTATGTGTATACTCGACATATCGAAAATCTGCTTGTACGAATTTCACCACGAATACATGTCACCGCTGTATCGCGAGAAATGTAAGATCATGTACACCGACACGGACAGTTTCGTATACCACATTGAGTGCGATGATGTGTACGAGGCGATGAAACGCGATATCGCTAGATTCGATACGAGCGATTATCCGACGGACAACGCGTACGGGATGCGAATAAAAAAGTACCCGGTCTAATGAAGGATGAGAATAACGGTGCGATAATGACGGAATTCGTCGGACTCAGAGCGAAGATGTACGCGGTGAGGGTGGACGGTAGAAAAGACATTAAAAAGGCGAAAGGTGTAAAGAATAACGTCGTAACGCGAACAATAACGTTCGACGATTATACGCGGTGCTTGAACGAAGAGATCGAAATGACTCGTCGCCAGTCGTGTATAAGATCCAAGCTACACCAAGTATACACGGTGTCCGAGTCGAAAATCGCTCTGAGTCCGTACGACGACAAACGATACATCGTACCGGATTCGACGGAGACGTTACCGTGGGGACATTGGCGGATTCCGTTGTAATATATATATATATATATATATATATATATATATATATATATATATATATATACATGTTTATACAATGTACATATATTTTTATATTTTTTTATATAGTTTATATGTATGCATATATGCACGTATGTATGTACGTACCTATGTATCATATCTATGTATGTATGAACGTATGTATTCTTGTAGTTTTATACGATACTGTTATATATGTAGTATAGATGTATGTATTTTTTTGTAGTTTTTATATGTAGTTTTTACAATAAAATTTAGCTATTCAAATTTATTTTATATATAATTTATAATAGCAACCAAGATCCTGCTTGCTGAGGAATTAGCTTTAATTCTCTCTTCGATTTATTTAATGTATACTCGGCTTAATACATATATATTGTTTATAATACATGCAGATTTACATGTGTTCTCCTAAGTTACATACATGTATAGTTTAAAAAATGTAATGGGAGAAAAAATAATAAAAAACTCTTTGTATACATGTATGTATTTTTTTTTAATACAATATAAAAATAAGAAAAATGAATTAAATCACACTGCTTTTGTTTATCCATGAGTTATGCGATCTATCGAATCCCAGCCACTTGACGTAAACCTTGTCTCCCTTCCTGCGTAGTACTTTCTCCACGAGATACACGTCCGGATGAGTCGCGCGATGCAATTCGTACTCGTAGAACGCGCCCGCGACCGATTTTCCGCGATAGTCCTCGAGCAGATAAGTTACGGGATTAGTATGTTGCACTGTAACGATCTTAAACACCTCGATGGTCCAATTTGGCGTGTAGCCTTTTTCGAAAATTGTCTTGTACTTGCTCACGCGTACCGATTCGCCTACTTTGAATTTTGCTGGACCTGCGATCTTTATCGAGCTGTATACCGTATCCAAGAGTCTTTTGGCGATCGCGGGAGTTACGTCAACGGGTCGCATGCCGATAGTGCGATGCTTGCGCGCGTTGTAATCTGACACGAAACGCGATAGCGCGTCGACCCACTTGTAAGTGCCGTTGAGCGTAAACATCTTCCACATGTTCTTAAGCGTGCGATTGAATCGCTCGACGATCGATGCCTTCAACACCGTATACGTGGAATAATGATTAACGTTGTGTTTTTTCAAGAGTTTTTGCACATCGGCATTGTAAAATTCCTTTCCCATATCCGTTTGCAAGTTTCTCGGGCATCTTCCGCTCTCTCGAATTATCTTAGCGATAGCGTTAGCCGTCTCGCTTCCGACCTTGCTCTTGAGCGGTACGGCCCAGGCGTACTTGCTCAACGTATCGATGACGGTTAGTATGTAGTGATGACCTCTGTTGAAACTCGAGTACGGACGCATCTCGACGATGTCAGCCTGCCACAGATCGTCGTATCCCCGAATTATGACACGTCTTCGTAGAAAATTTCTCCTCGCCGGAGCGTGCAATTCCTCAACGAGTTGTCTCCTCTCAGAGTTAACATTTTTTTCACGTCCATCGGATCGCATGTTTCGACGATGTTTAATAGTAAAGATAAGATATACAATTTAAAATTGTTTTTCCTCACTGACATTAATCGACTGGCTCGTTTCGTCGATACGCGATTAATTTATAATAATGCCGGCTTCGCGAAGTTCCTCGATGATCGACAGCATCTCGTTGTCGTGAGCGTTGTTACCAGCTCGGTGCGAAGCGTCGAGCAATCGGAGTCGATCCACCAGTTTGTTGGGATCGTCCCAATGCACGTAATCGATCTTGTTGTCGTTTAACTTCATGGCGGTTGGTATATTGCTCACGCCTGCATCCTTTTTACGCCCGCTACTTCCATACGTAGATACGAGCGGAGCGATGATGTTAATATACTTGGATCCCCTATTGCCCTTGATGGGATTATGGGCGCTGTGACCACGTCTATGAGCATTTGTTGTTAATAGTATACTTTTATACGTTTGTTTGTCATCCTCGGTAAAAACCGCGTCATCGGGAAGTCTCTTGAAGATCAATTCGTACAATCCTGGTGTACCATTGTATCTCACATTGTCTATGATTATGGAGTCATTTTTGTCAACGTCAAATTTCTTGTCACCAAGTATCGCACCATTGGTTTTATCGAAATAAACACCGTATACGCGATCAAATGTATCGTTTTTTCCATTATCATCGAGGAGAAGGCTTACGTACTTTTGCCCTAATGGTCCCAGCTGATTATGCAACGCCTCTCGACCTTGTTGCGTTTGCAGACTCTGTTTGATGGCTGTTTCGAATGACGGTTCACTGGCGTCTTTTGTTTCGAAAACATCTTCCTTTTGCAGGAACAGCGGTGGTTCTTTCGATGGGTCTTTCGATGGTTGTATCGGTGTAGACTCGAACACGAGTGAATCTGACGTGGCTTTCAATTCTTTCGTTGTACGTCGTTTTTTAGACTGCGGCGTTTTTATAATTTAATTTCAACCATCCAACATCCGTCCAATATGAATCCTTGTCAGTAGTAGTAGTAGTAATATCGTTATCGTTGTCGTCATCGCTGTCTTCACGTTTTTTTGTTTTTTTCTTAATACCGAGATCCTTTGCTTCTTTTTTAATCGATTGAGATTCCTCGGTTTTTTCAACAATCTGTTTTAGAGGTTCGACGATGGGCTTGAAGCGTTTCTCCAACGCTGTATCTTCAGCTATTTTACCAATTTTTAAAGCGCGATATTTTTTGCGAATCGAATTGCTCGTTTGCGCAATCTGTTTCGCTATTTTCTCGCGATCTTTGGTGTTATCCATGTTGCCTGCTTGACGTATCGACATCGATTAACCACGTTACGGTACCGCGAACGTATTAAATTCCTTTTTGTAGCGCCCATTGATAAGCGGACTGTCCTTATCTATCACTAGAAATCCATACTCGCGCTGCCAACAATCGCGGCATAACGCACAGAATTCATCGTATGACATATCGGTATTCACGTGATCGTTGTAAACATGTTTCAAGTTGGTACCATCCTGTTTGAACAGAATCAGCAGGTTCGCATTGTCGCGTATCAGATGTTTAGATATCCTCGCGTACGTCTGACAGAGATAGAAGCAATCGACGTTCGAGTGGCGGCCCATCGTATTCTCTCACAGTATCTTGCTTATCGCACGCAACGTCGTCGAAGACGAAGATCGAATTGGGACGTGCCTCGCTCGGTGGAATGACATCACTGTTGTTGGAGAACGTAAAGTAGCCGATTTCTTCTATCGATGTCAACAAAGTTTCGAGATATCGATATTTCGGTTGTTGCAGCGATTTCGAGTATACGTACACGTTCTCGAAACGTACACCGTGCGGACTCTCGAGCAAGCTTATGAGAACGTTGGTTTTACCACAATTCGACGGCCCGCAAATGATGGCGCGTATAGTACTCGGTAACATTTCACCGTGCTTGCGCTCCGTCGCGATGTCTCCCATCATTCGCGCTCTCTCGTCACAGTTCGCGACGCGTATCGTCAGCGGCTGCCGTACAAATTTCATGTTCGCACTGCGTTATCTAGGCTTCGATCGAACGCCTATTTATAGGCGCGCGAAACCACGAATCGCTCAGTAGCAAAAATGTATCTCGCGCTGTCGCATCCCTCCGATATTCGGGATTTGAGCGCTGAGCAGTTGCAATATACCGAAGGTCGTACTGTTACACGTGTGCGGTAATTATATCGATCACGTGTGGGACAAGCTTCCGGAGTATATAAAGGCGGATTTGGAGGTTCAAACCTATCGTCGTTGCGTCGAGCATTATAATCAATCGTGGGATCGAGATCATATAGACGGTCCTGAACCGAAGAAAAAGGATTGTGGCCTATGCCAGCAACAGCGTCAAACGAAGGCTACATTGGAGGTCTGCTCAATCGAACGATAAACGCGCTTCCTTTCGAATTACATATCCCCGGCTATCAGTTTTGCGGTCCGGGTACTCGGCTGAAAAAGCGATTAGCCAGAGGTGAAACGGGCATAAATCCACTGGACGCGGCGTGCCGTGAACACGACATTGCGTATTCTCAGAGCAACGATCTCACCGACAGACACGCGGCGGACAAGGTACTCGCCGATAAAGCCCTAGGACGCGTCATCGCGAGAGATTCGGCTCTGAGCGAGAAAGCTGCAGCTGCAGCCGTTTGGGCAGCGATGAAAGCCAAGACCAAGATCGGCATGGGTATGAAGGCGAAGAAAAAAATCGGCAAAAAAAAACGAATACTTCCAACGGCGAAACGAGGTGGTGTGTTACCGATTTTGCCAATTTTGGGCGCTCTTGGGTCCTTAATCGGCGGAGCGGCCAGCGTGGCGAAAGCGGTAAATGACAGGAAAGTCGCGCAACGTCAACTCGAGGAACTGCAACGTCGCGCGATGGAAACGCGCGGACAGGGACTGTATCTCGCTCCGTACAAATACGGACGAGGACTGTATCTCGCTCCGTACAAATGCGGATGAGGAGTAACAGTGAACAAAGGAAAAAAAACGCCAAAGAGACGATAAAACTACCTACGGGTGTAACCACCAACGTACAATTGGACCAGCTGGCGAAGCGTATGCGCGTACCGTACTTTAGAGGCGTTTTCATGCGTGACGCATTACCGATTAGCGGCGCGCGTCGAAACGAGAGCGGTATCGTAAATCTGGACGACACGACGGGTCCCGGTACTCATTGGGTAGCGTACGCAAAGAGAAACAATCGCGTTGTGTACTTTGACAGTTTCGGTAATCTTCGACCGCCCAAGGAACTGATACGATATTTCGGAGACGATGCTACGATAGAGTACAATCGAACGTCCTATCAGACGTACGATCAGAGCGTCTGCGGACAGCTGTGCTTGTGGTTTCTTCTCCAAAACAGTCGACGCGCGTGAATTTATAAAGTGCGACAAAATGTCGCGACGTCTCAGCATTCGTCGAATGCTTTTTCCATCATGTCGCTGACGCTTACGCTGAGCGGGAAGAGCAGCGTTCTCGCGACAAATTACTCTCCAGCCATAGATTTGAGCGACGATGACTACGAGCTTGGTCTAACAATTTTGGAGACTTATCACACGATATCGAATGTAAACGCTTCGAACAATACATTTTATTTTGGCAAAGACGATGCAGAAATTACGATTCCCGAGGGATCGTATGAACTGCATGCCATAAATGAATTTTTGAAACGTGAGATTTTACGGAAACGTCCGCGACGCGACGCGCCCGAGGGTAACACTGGTGACACCGCGCGCGGCGATGACGAGATTGGAGAATATCCGATAGTGCTCCGCGCAAATTACAACACGATGAGGTGTGAGATTAAATGCGCCTACAGAATAAACTTTAACAAGCCTCGTAACATTGGATCGCTGCTGGGTTTCTCGAGGCGTATACTGCAACCGCGAAGGTGGCACGAATCGGACGTGTCGATCAACATAATGAACGTAAACATTATCCGTGTAGAGTGCAACGTGACCGCGGGCGCATACAGCAACGGCAAAAGTGTGCACACGATACACGAATTTTCGCCGAGCGTGCCGCCAGGATATAAGATATCGGAAAGGCCGATGCAGATCATTTACCTGCCAGTCATCGTACGGATCATTACGGAGCTAACGATACGCATTGTTGACCAGAACGGACGATTGCTCGATTTCAGAGGAGAAGAGATCACCGTCAGATTGCACGTACGACGGCGACAGCGATAACGCGAGCGTGACATTTGAGATGCTCGTGTTGAACGAAGCGAAGCATACGCAGAGAGATAACGCATCTTTTACAAAGAAAACATCGATCGACAATATTCGCTCATCCGGCTGCGTCAAGAAGAGGAAGAAACTTAACGCGTCGAACGTTAAATTTTTACAAGCTTTAGGATTCGCGGTGCGCAACTTGTGAAATGACTGAAATGACTATATCCTAAATATCAAAGACGAGCCAATCTTCGACGATCGCATCGTCAAGATTGAGACTCATGCGTACAACCCGTTCGCCAATACGACGTTCGGGTACAGCGATGAGATAAGAATACCTATACAGCAACAGGATCTGTACACATTGCCGTACGAAAGCTTTCTATATATCGAGGGAAAACTAACGAAGAACAGAGTTGTCGAGGGATCTGATGTGGTGCTGGGAAATAATTTTGTCGCGTTCCTGTTCGATGAGATTCGATACGAGCTTGATGGTGTGGAGATTGATCGTAACAGAAACGTGGGCGTAACCAGCACGCTCAAACATTACGTAACGACATCATCCGACAGAAGCGTGATTCTGAGGAATGCCGATTGGGATGCGCATACCAGCGCGGATGGATATTTTAACTTTTGCGTACCTCTCTACGCACTGTTGGGATTTTGCGAGGATTACAGACGCGTGATAATCAACGCTCGTCACGAATTGATCTTGATACGATCTCGTAACGACAACAATTACCTGACGGGAAATTCGGCGTTGGACCCCGTGGTCGACTTATTCAAGATACAATGGCGAATGCCGCACGTGTTATTGAGCGAGATAAAAAAACTATCGATGCTGCGCACTTTGGAGAGCGGACGATACTTGAGCATGGCTTTCCGCTCGTGGGATCTATACGAGTTTCCGCTGTTACAGCGTACAACCAAGCATTCGTGGGCCATCAAGACCGCTACTCAGCTCGAGAAACCGCGATACGTCATCTTTGCTTTGCAAACAGGTCGCAAAAATGTCATGACTGAGGACACGAGCCGATTCGACGACTGCAATTTAACCAACGTGAAACTCTATCTGAACTCGGAATGTTATCCGTACGACGATATGCATCTTGATTTCGACAAAAACAGATGGTCCGTGTTGTATGAAACGTACGCGCGTTTCTGCAAGGGTTACTACGGATACGAGTATCTCGAGCCGAGTCTCACCGTCACGTCTTTTCTACATAACGGTCCATTCGTAATCATCGATTGTTCTCGACAAAACGAATCGGTCAAGAGTGCAACCGTGGACGTGAGATTGGAATTTGAGACTAAGGAGAACGTACCGATGAATACCACCGCGTACTGTCTCATTATACACGATCGCGTGGTTCACTATACAATCCGTTGACCAATGTTATACGCAAGATCACCTAAGAGCATCGCTGGCACATGAGAGAGAGAGACAATAAAATCTACGATACATCGAAATCGACCGCAGTCTCGAAAAATTGCTCGTCATGGTCGTGCCAACGTTCGTAGACCTGCAAGGTTTTCTCGTTGGAGGACAGTTTGTTGTAAAGGAGTTTGCCGCTCTCAGAAAACGGACCGTTCTCTCTCACTATATTTTCGCAAGCCCTATACCATGGCATTTCCTCGCAAGTGCCGACAAGTCTCGCGCACGTTGAGTGATACGTCATCACCATAGACTACGATGGGACGACGGAACGATTCCATACAGCGAAGCTAAGAGTTTGATTACAAAGGCTGTGCATGGAACGGAAGACGACGACGACGACGACGACGACGACGACGACGACGATGACAGCGATGCTGTCGTATATGTCAAGGGACACGAAAAACGACAATGGCTGTGGAATTTGCTTCTGGACGATGAGCGCGTGTACATCGAGACTCTGGATGCTGATTACGAAAACGTAGATTCTCTAAACAATCTGGACACCGATAATACTATGCGATGCGGATATCACTATACTAATTGCGCATTACAAAATGTATTCAAATTATTTAGTTGGTGGTCAGATAATCATAAATGAAATAAATATGATATACGAATTATGTTTTTTATTTCTTTTCCATGCGTTGATAATGCTAACGATCGACGTACCGCTTCTTATCATATAACGCCGAGAAGTTTATCTTGCCGGGATGACTCGCGCGCGTCGAGCAGGAATGTAGGTCATTGTGTCGGTCATGGACATGATAAAGAAATTGAATCACGATTTAAAACAGTGAAAAATTTTTTTAATATTTATTTAATGCAAAAGAATAACCCATACACTTTTATTTATTGTATATACTATAATATTTCTTGTATATATTGTATTGTATTGTATATATATTTGTGGATCTTTATTACTTATGTAATTATTCAATTATGTAATTATTCAAAATAATGAGAATATTCTGTAGACACTGTTCACCACACTTCTTCATCCTCTTCATATGGACGTAAACCAAAGAGTCTCTGCAGATCAAATACGTCCTCGCGAGTAATTTCTTCCCCCATAAAAAGTATAAATACTCCTTGTGTTGACGACGCTGATACCGTATCCATCGCCGATGATTAATATTCATAAAGCCATTAATTTTGATATCATATATGCACAAGTACTGCAAAAAATAATAAAAAATCTCAATTTCACACAATTCATTACATATCAAATAAAGGAAAAAAGACAAAAGAGAGAAAAAGAAAAAAAGGAGAAAAAGTTACGTACTCCATTCGGGTGGCGTATTTGAATTTTTATAAGATTCCGTACTTGCACAGTTTCCACGACTGAGATACCATCGAGATATAATGTCTGTCAAATTACAAAAATATTGAGTTTAATATTTTTTACAATATTGAGTTTAATAATATTTTTAAACATTAGAAAGATACATGTGAATAAATATACTTACTGCTTCAGTTGGATAAGTAATTTTTAACAAATCTCTAATATACGCCAAATAATCGAATTCCTGTGATGTCTTTTCACTTCCCATTTCTTCTCGTTAGACACTACGCGATACTTTTGCGTTTTTTTGTATGCACGCTTTTCTCTTTCTCTCACATTAGACTTCCATCTACTGTGATCCTGCACACCCTACGACCCATTATATATCATCGACAATTTCTTTGTTTAAATCGGAACATCATCATCATCATAGGTCTCCCCGATTTGTTTATAGCAGCCGGAGTATCGGCGCTTCTCTTGACACGCCGCGTTCAGTCTCATGCAATGAGTCTTGTGGAGGCATTGAAACGTGGCCTCAATAATAATTTTTTTGTGCGCAAAGAATCACTGGTGCGTGAAAAAAACAATTGCTTTTTGCGTGAAGACCTTTAAGTGCAACGTCTTCGCAATGGAATTACCACGCGTCATTCTCCGCGCAAGATTCAACGGAGTAGAGTACCGTGGTAACTTTGTAGTATTTGTAGAGGAACAACGTATTTATTACATTGACAATAACCCTCTCATTGGTGCCACGCAACTGCCATGGCTAATACTTTTGTACGAATATATTCGTGCATTGGCTTTGGCACAAGAAGAGGAGGAAGAGGAGGAAGAGGAGGGAAGAGGAGGAGAATAATTATTTAGAAGTCCCCCCCGCGGATTAATCTCGCGATATGTGAATGAAGTCTCCCTCCTGCGAATAATCCGGAGGGAGTAAAATTATTTCATGGATTATTAACATTTTTCTTTTTTGTGTGTATTTTGTTACAGTGACCGAGTGCTTTTTTTTTCTTGGATTTGTTAAACATTTTTTTGTGTGTATTTTTTACGTGACATTTTTTTCTTGGATATTTCTTTTTTTGTACTTTTTAAGTGACTTTCGTACTGACTTTTGTACTTTTTTTAAGTGACTTTCTATCTCAACCTGGTGAGTCTTTTTTTAATTTTTTTCTTTTTTTATTTTTTACTCGGCGGCGGTGGTGGCGGGCGCGGCGGTGGCGGCGCGGCGGCGGTGGCGGCGGGCGCGGCGGTGGCGGCGGGCGCGGCGGTGGCGACGGCGGTGGCGGGCGCGGCGATGGCGGCGGCGGCGGTGGCGGCGGCGGCGCCTCCCTCTCCTCCCCCCCTCTGACGTCATGTCCACGCGTCCAATTTTTTATATCATCTTCGTTATTTATCTTTTGGTAATTATTTATCACGGTGCTCTGAAGACATCAATCGTCGACGCTGTTTACGTTCAATGGCACTGAGTCGCCCAATACGCGCCGTCCTCCCTCCCTCCCCTTCCCCGGAGCCCCTCGATTGCGCACAGTTCCCCCGCACACCCGCACCCCCCTCAACGCTTAGAACCTGCCTTATATTCCTACTTACATATACCGGAGCATCTTATTTTTTAACATAAGTTTATTCTTATTGGTTAACAGACGACGCATTTAAGTTTGAATTTCTAACAAATGGAATAAGCACCTAGTTCGATTTATTTATTTATTTAAAATTACGGTGTTACGTTCAGACCCCAGGAATTATTAATTAAAGGTCGAAGGGATGAGGCAAAGAAAGACGCATCGAATATCCTCTCGCAGATAGCCGCTCTGGAGCGTGCCTGCGAGTCGAACGCACCGTACAGGTCAGCTGATACGGGTCAGTGTCTTGAAAAAGACGTTATGACTCCTGCGTGACGTACGTCCATCGGTCCGTTAATTTAGGCAAGAGAATTTAATCTCTTTTGCCTGGGATAAGATCATATGCGATCCCCGAGAGCAGGCGGGAATGAGCGTGATGAAAGGGTTAAATTATTAATGAATAAATTGATTTATCATTAAAGTAATTATTTAATTAACTAAAGTAACGAATAAAATACAAAATTAAAAAGCTAATACTTAACATAAAGGAGAAATGGTACGCATAATGATTACTTGGTAGATAATGATAACGGATTAATATCATTTCGAATGGGCGCATGAGAGTGGAAAAAAAATTGCATGTAGTGTAGCACGCGGGTGTTACAAAAGTGCGGAGGTCGTCGGGCATGGCAGTTTGGGGTAAAACTCTACTTTAAAATATTTAGGGTCATGCCCGGTTTTTACAGTATAAATAATTGAATACAAAAAAAAATAAAATATTTTAAACAAACAATTATGTAAGTGTAAAAGTGTTAGATCTTAAGGACGATAGGCTCAGAAAGATAAGTAAGAGGAAGGGGAGCAAGGAAAAACAATCGATATTTAAGTGGTGATGGGTCATATTAATCCATGTGACTTACTATTGCGATGATAACAAGAAATGTCGTTGCAGATAGATCGACGAGAGACAAACGGGGATAGGGATCAGCTGCCAGTGGTTCTCTGCAGGGTGCTCCAGAAGAATCAAGGGGCGCACAAAAAAACACTCCCGTTTAAAAATAAATAATAAATTAAAGAAATTACAAGTTTAATTTAATTCACCCGTCTCGATATTAATACTTAAATAAGACTCGATATTAATACTGAATCTGCGATTATTTCGGCGAGAATTGACAAAGCTAAACCGAGAGTTAAAAGCGAATGCGGACGGACGAGCAGGTACACGAATGTCCAAAAAAAAAAAGATTTAAGATTATTCGAAAAAACTAACAGATCAGAGTGCGTGAAAAAACTGTCGGTCAAAGAACAAGTGCGAAGTGCGTTTGCGAAGTGCGTTTGCTCCGGGGATGATCTTGGTAAAAAGCTGTCGCGAGTGGAGCTTCGGTTCGGGAATTAAGAATATCTCTCTTTAACGAATAGGAATTAGCGAGTCATTAGGGATGTGGGGGGGAGTTAGCCTATCATAATTCAGAATTTTGGAAAAAGAGTCTGATTGATATGGAGAAAATTTTTAGGAATGATAGTTAGATAGTGGACCTAAGCCTTTATCAACATACGGCATTATCTAATATTTGTGGCCGAATGGGTGGTCGGCAGATTAAATAACCGACGCCACGAAGGCGGCTATTCAAATACGCAGTCTCTCATGAGGGAAAACAGATACCTACTCGGGCGATTTATGATTTTTCGTCGTCACCAGTGCACTAAAAGTT
The DNA here is from genome assembly GCA_024349325.1 of Pogonomyrmex californicus. Taxonomy (NCBI): domain Eukaryota; kingdom Metazoa; phylum Arthropoda; class Insecta; order Hymenoptera; family Formicidae; genus Pogonomyrmex; species Pogonomyrmex californicus. The sequence goes on from JAECZD010000023.1 coordinate 13,473, forward strand.
TCTTTGCGTTCGGCATATGGCTCAGTTTTATCTTAGCATATGGCAAGTTTTATCTTAGCTTAGTTGAAATTCAATCGGGTTTTATAGTTTATTTGTTAGTTCGAAAAGCGAGCCCTCAATGACCTGAGGTTCACGTGTTCAGCAGACTGGCGTCCACGGAGCTAAAATAAAAATTATCTTAGTTTACAGAATGATATTTTTTATGCTGTATCGGAGTTCGCTCGTTCGTTCCAAAAAGAGAGAAGAATCGTGAAGTCCTCCAGATGTAACACCGGAGTAATTCTTTAACATAAATTTACTTTTGCACATTACATGTGCACTTAGCAACTTTTTTAATTTTTTTAATAAAAAAAATCATTTTGATATGATATACTACTTACTCAGATTAAGCTTTGCTGCTATTTAATGCTTGGCTTATGGCTTATATTTATATGGTTAATTGCTTGTAAAAAACCTGTAAAAGTAAAAAATAATGATTTAATTGATCTGAAGTAGAACTAATACTTTATAAATTTTATATCTTTAAACGAATTAAAACTCAAATTATATCTCTAACTACGTGCCGCTATAAAATATATATATATATCTTTATATGTGTATATTCATACCTTTTTTTTAAATAGATATTATAAATCTTTTTAAATATATCTTTTTAACCTGTTATTACACTGTCTGTCACTTTCTACACACTTATCAATTATGATTTATACTTTGAATGATTGATATTTTGAATGTTTCTGTTAATGTATTCAATTGATATTATGATTATATGAAGTTACTAGATTTAATATAGTTTATATTAGGCGCGAAGATCCTGCCTCACCGAGTAAAGCACGTTTTCTTATTCAAGTTATTTCTTAACATATCTCGGTATATATATATATATATATATGCCAACTCAAATGATTGTGTAAAATTTATATAAAAGATTTAATATCAAATTTATATAAAAGATTTAATAATTGGCGCCAAGTTACAGTACTACAAACATTGAACTACAAGTCCATTTTAGTCAAATTATAATCATAAAAGTTATTAGGATAACATATTAAGATAGGAGATTATAAGAAAAAAAAAATAATAATTGAAAAAATAAATTGTTATCTATTTTATCGATTGTCGCCGGTAATATTATATAATACTTCAAAATGTCTGATATCACTATAAAATTACCTTTTTTTTAAAAAAAGGTAAAAAAAGAGTCAAGTATAGTGGATATTGCCAACTCAAATGATTGTGTAAAATTTATATTAAAGATTTGATATCAATAATTGGCGCCAAGTTATAGTCTTACAAACATGGAGCTACAAGTCCATTTTAGTCAATTATTATATATTTCAATCGTATAAAAGATTTGATAAACCACTGTTTTAAAAAAATAAAACTCAAGTAGTAGTTTCTTTAATTTAAAAATAATAAAAACCAAATTATATGTATATCTTTCTATCCATTAAAAACTTCTTTTTCTAACCCAAGTGGTACTAATTATTTAGCTTTAAAATATTTTTATATCACAAAATTGCTTTACTCAATTTACGTTTTTATTACAAAGAATTATAAAGTAACAGTATAAAATAAATGATAAAATTTTATTTAAATAAAAAAAATTTTATGTAAAAACACCCATGTCTCTTGATAAAGAAAAGCAGTTGAATTTTGAAGAAGTAGTCGGGGTAACCCAAAATAACCTGGAGACGCCGTCGGGAGATCCGGGAAGAGTTTTCTTTTCTGTATAAGCATTCGAGTTCCCTGGAAACCTCTAGCAGGGAGATAGGGTTTGGAACACGAAGAGCACCGCAGTTGCGGCGGTGTTCCGGATCTTCCCCTCGGACCTTGAAAATCTAGGAGAGGGCCACGTGGAGGTGTCGCGCCGGTTCGTACCCATATCCGCAGCAGGTCTCCAAGGTGAAGAGCCTCTAGTCGATAGACTAATGTAGGTAAGGAAGTCGGTAAATTGGATCCGTAACTTCGGAATAAGGATTGGCTCTGAGGAGCGGAGCGTGTCGGGCTTGGTCGGGAAGCGGCCAAAACAAAGCATTGCGATGGCCCTCGCGGGTGTTGACGCAATGTGATTTCTGTCCAGTGCTCTGAATGTCAACGTGAAAAAATTCAAGCAAGCGCGGGTAAACGGCGGGAGTAACTATGACGACTCTCTTATATTGTCTTGGAAGTAGAGAGTCGTCTCCCGGCCCGATCGTCTCTGTCGTAACGGAGCATTGTTGTCTGAAGTTATCCTGGATTGTGTAGAATAGACCGGCAACTCAGTCGGGGCAGGGGTTAACTGGAAGTCACGAGTCCTCCAACTTATCCTGAGCTCTCATTGTAGGCGTACGAGACCTTCGGGATATCTCTATTACGTCTATACTGCAAGTAGCCCGAGGGGTGGCTGATATAGCCTGAGAGTAAGCATGTACTCTCGCCATCCTGAGGAGATGTGCCCTTGCGAAGCTTTGACAGCTGTCCTGGCTTTACGAAGTCCAGTGCGGCGGGCTGAGTATTGTTGTTTGGAATCGTGATCCTAGCGGCCTGGAAACCGCGTTTACAGATGTCTGTAAGGAGGTTTGACAGATTGGCGTGAAGGTTGATGGAGAAATAGTTTGGGATTGTGATGCGAATATAGACCTCTAGCTAGGTCCCTAGCCTCTCACATCCAAGTCACACATCTACCTCCTCGTGGTACTCCTGGGTGCTCTGCGCTTGCGTAGAGTAGCTGAATGGTGTTGTGGCGAGCCGGAGTTAGTGGGCAGACCATTTGCCCCGGCCCGGTCTATATGCGGGAGTAACCGGACTATCCTAGTGGGTTTAGCGGCCTAGGGAGTCAGGCTCTCTCAGTGCTCTTGTTTCACTTTGGGCCTGGGATCGGAGTCGGTTACTTGGACTCGGCATGCGGCATACACAGCCTCTGCCAGTCAAGTCATGCACCCACCACACTAGTGGTCCCGCCTAAGTGGTGTTATGGCGATTGTGCGCCCTAAAGGGCTTGCTTGCGAGCCCATGTGCCCAGCCCATGGTAGGTTGTGGGGCCAAGAAAGGGCGGGTTTTCGGGGAGCTCTCGGTTGCCAAGCCGTTTGCATCCTCACACGCAGTAAATAAATGGATAGGTACAAAAATGAATCTTCACGCCCGGGTTCTTGGATGGCCCGGGCATTGCGTGTTAGTGTGCGAGCGAATGGTGCCCCCGTGAGTGCCGGGGAGTCTAGCGGCGCCGTTAGGCGCACACCGGACACTGCACCAGCGACTGGATTGGTCACCTTAAGTCGCGACCCGCCTGTGGTCTGTGAACACTGTGGTCGAGAGTTCCGGAACATGCGTGGCCTAGGGGTTCACGTACGGTCAGCCCATCCGGTTGAAGCCAACCAAGCGATCGATGTCGACCGCCAGAAGGCCAGATGGTCAGTGGAGGAGACGCGTCTCATGGCTCGGGCTGAGGCAGCAGCCGCCTCAGCAGGGGGAATTCTCTTTATGAACCAACACCTACAACAGAGATTCCCTCATAGGACACTCGAAGCTATCAAAGGTAAGCGTCGACAAGAGCTTATCGAGTGATGGTTAGAGAGTTCTGCCATGATGTCCATTCGCTTGCGGAGGACGATGAGGGCACGGGGACCGGTGAAGCGATGATAGGAGCCGCCGGTGTCCCAACGACCATAGAGACGCAGGTTCGTCTTGTTGAGCAATCATGTGCACGTCAACCCGTACCTCAGCAAAGCTCTGAGAGACTCCGCGAGCATATCGGCGGACTCATCTCTAAGAATGAGTCGCTCCGGAGTTTCGAGGTTGACACTCTCCTAGACATAGCGAGAGATGCTCTTGTGGGGGAGGTGGACCTTCATGCCATCGAGAGATGGCTGGAGAGAATCTTCCCGCCGCCGAATGTGTACCCTCCACGGCGCGAACCGACTAGAGAGCGCGGGTATCCTAAGAAGCGAAAGAATAGAGAGCAAAGGAAGAAACGGGAGTATGCACAAGTGCAAACCCTGTATAAGAAAAACCTTAAATTCTGCTTGTCGCACATACTCGAAGACGGC
>JAECZD010000023.1:22500-80000 GCA_024349325.1 Pogonomyrmex californicus
ATATAGGTATTTCTCGCTTATTTCTAAAAAATGCGATTTCGGAAAATGACTTTATTATATACCGTATTCAGCATAAAATGCTCTTAAATTCATGTCCTTATAAAAATTTAAAAATTTTGGAAAATTAGGGGATGGGGGAGCTCGAAAATGTAACATTTTTAAAAAATTCAAATACATCGTTGTAAAGTGCAGCCGTAAAACTTTTGTTTAAAACTTTTTTGGATATTTTTAACGATTTGGATGATATTTACTCAGGAAGAAAAAAACCGATTTTTTTCAAGAGGTGGTTTCACTCCCTTAACGTTCGAGAACGCAGATAAAAAAAATATATGTCTCTTATTTTTGTCCATATTTTAACTCAAAACTCGTTAAAATCGGGGGGACACTTCCGATACTTCCCTTGTTAGTTTGCTTTGATCAATTGTTTCCAACCAACTAAATTATCATAGCTTTTTGGCAATGTCAGTAATAAATGCACAACAATGTCCAAGTCTCCATTTTTGCACCCATTGACTTTAGCTCTCACGATCTATCAAAGCGAAGAAAATGATCAATAATATTTTCGTCTTCACTGCATTTCATCAACAGTTGTTTTCTCAACAATAATTGACTTGCAATGCTTTTTCTTTCGGAAACACTACATAACGTGTCGAACATTTCTTTCGCCGTTCCCTTTTCTTTAATGTATTCGAGCTGTGCGTCATATATTGTTTGTACCAAAATTGAGATACATTTCTTTTCCTCAAGTTTGATTACATCGTGTGTATTGGTCGCTGCTTTTGCCAAAATATCTTCCAAACTGTTTTCGATATATTTTCTTAGATCTCCCTCATTAAGAAAAATGCCCACACGATATTTTCAATTACTGAAACTCGTCCCATCGAATTGCGATATTTTGATTATCGCAGTATGCCATTTTCCACTCTGCCATTTTCTTATACTTTTTCATAATACACTTTGCTCGACTAAAAACTTCAGAATATTGAATCTTTCAAACTTAAAAAAAAAATGGATCCATAATCTAAGAAGTTAGGTTGCAAGGAAATAATTGAACATTTTACTAAACAAAAAAAAGAGAATATATTTTATAAAATCAACGTGCCTCACTAAGTGACGCTCGGAAAAAAAACAGAAAGATACACACACAGACAGTGACGGAAATAAAAAGAACGAAAAAAATCGAATAAGTTACTAGGCTAGCATGACATTGCTACTAATCCTATAAAGAAATGTTTCTAATAAATTACTTTACTCATTAAATAATTCAGCTGCTAGGAGAAAAGAAGGAAGGAATCAGTCGGATAAAGAAAATCGTAAAAGCAAGGAAAGAGAACAAATCCAAAGGAAGTCTAGAAAAATAGAAAAATAGGCAGATAGTAAATTCAGAAAGAGATTTAACCAAAATAACTAAACTTAAGAAAATATTTATGTATCACGTAATACGTCTTAGGTTTATACAAATTAAGAATTATGTAAGATCGATATAGAACCCTTTCAAAGCCGAAAGGCACGAAATAATTATATATCTATCTATCTATTTGTTCCTAAAAATCAAAAATTTATCCCAAAATGTTTGCCAAGCGGAGATAGTTATTTTCTCCATCGCTTTATTTAAAAGATTTGAAATTGAGCTACTGTGTATTGAAGTCGGGCGGTCCATTACTGTTCTTGCTATAGTGTTGAGAACCACAAGTCATTCGGCATTATTATGGAAACATTATGCGATTTTTAAGTTCTTCTAATTCATTTTGTGAAAACATGCCGCTCGTAGCGAGCGCTCCAGGATTGGTATATCCAGCTAGGCCAGCTGGGTTTAACAAGTGATTTCATAACAATAGAAGTAGGGTTTCCACTGATTTTGGGCATTATATCATGCCTTCCCCAATAAATCCCCCATCGGAGGAGCAAAAGAGTTATAATTAATTTGCGTTCCTTGACGTAATAATACATGAGTTTGTGTTAAATAATATGTTTGATTTCCTCGTTTTACTGGCAGTTGCTCATAACATTTTCCGTCGTGACGCACACCCTCCCTTCTTATTCGGGGGCTCGAGCCATGCTTGATGCAATCTCTCCTGTCGTGCTCCAGGAGGATTATTTGTATATTTGCCAATGGCGTTGGAGGGTGTCGCCGCTGCAGTCCGACCTGCATCCATCGAGAGAATAGGACCATCATCTCTCTGGAGTACCGGTCGTGGGGATTCGAGAAAATATACATATATATATATATATGTATATTGTAATATATGTATATGTGTGTATGTCATTGTATTGTTGACTTGTTGTTCTAAACACGTTATTGCGATAAATATCATCACATGCCTCGGTAGTCGAAAGGATAAGATGTCCGGTAAGCAGGAGATCCAGGTTCGATTCCTGGCTGAGGTGGTATTTTTTCGCAAAAATAATTACGAGATTTCACGACTGGTTCGTGGTCGGGTCCCGTCGTGACGCACACCCTCCCTTCTTATTTGGGTCTGTCTGAGCTATTTTCACCTCGATAGGTACGTATTTCACTGTGAATAACTTCTCCGGTTAAAGGATGCTCCGTTCGGATAAGTGTATACCCGCGTGTTGCATATCTTCCGTGTTGATCAAGGCGAAAATTATATCTTGTGCTGTTAATGAATAAGCAATTTTCAGTGATTTTTCATTTATGTTATCGTTATATTTTATTCGTAATCCTTCATATAAAATGCTGTAGTCGGAAAATTTGCAAAAATCTGTGGGATTCCAAAAGGTATCTCCTCCTTCTATATCTGTGCTCTAAGTTCACACACTATTCCCGATCTAAGTTGAACGCGATTGGTATTTAGCCGCACGTCTGCGATGTAATCTTGTAGCGTAATCTTAATGCTTCCTAGAACAACAACGTCTACCCACGTGTCATATGATCTGAATAAGCACCTCCAGGGCATGCTCCTGTGGAATCTACATGTTCAATTAGAATCACAGAGCGTGCTGTCTGATTTGATTTGATTAATTATGAATGTTCCAGCTAATTCAAGAGTTTCATAGGCGTGCATGCGTTGACGCTTCTCATGATATTTCATCAATATATGAATATTTATCATTATATACATCCATAGAATAGAAAAACATTTCACATTTCCTGATTAAGCGATCAATTTCGACTTTACATTGTATTATCTTTACAGTCTTGAAATCATTGATTTGAAGTAATTGTATATGACTTTACTGGAATTTACTTGTTGTGGAGGGATGTCACATTCTTCGACGTTTACTAATAATAAGGTAGTTAGATTGGTTGATGGAGAACTACAGTCGTATTCTATGATTCCATTAGCTTTGGAAACCAACATCGCTATTATTATCATAGTTGTTATTTTCTTGAGCCGGGAATCTATCTGAAAAGTCGATATTCTGATTTTATTATTTTTGTCGTTTCGTCACAACGTTCAGGCCATAACCATGCACGATCTGTATTATATAATAGAATCTATTATCGTTATTTTTATTTATCAAATTTTTATTTATCAAATTTATTTAAAGTATATACATATAAATTTTATTTCTTTTTCCTTCTCTTTATTTAGTTAAGAGCGACTGATTGCTTAAGAGACGTAAAAGACGTTGTACGCTCCTTGCGTTAGTTGATCTGTTTACAAGATATTTGAGATAGCTCCTGGGCGATAGAGAATCGTCTTTCCTTTTGTCAAGCTCATAATTTCGCTCTAGACGCCATTGGATCGCGACGATTTTTATGTCGACGGTGAGAATGGCGCAGGTAAAAATGTTTTTAGTGATTTTGTTACCCGAAGTGTCCTAGTTTTGTTTATGCAAGAAGGGAGGGAGGAATTTCTGTGTTTCCCCTCGCCTTGCCTACCGGGGCGGGAAGATGCCTACTGAGAATATTAGAAAATTTTTTCAACTTTAGAGAAGGTGATCAGTAGTACGGCGCAGGGACAGATCCGCAAAGTCCATCCCGGCAGGAGTCGGTTTCTGCTCCTCGAGGGTTTGAGGAAAGGCCAGTATCGGTGCGTTTACATCGTGTGGACCTCGATCATCGCCCGGACGAAGATTTTTTGCGTCGCCCGCTTCGCCTGATCTTTCCCCCGAGATCGCATTTACCAGGACGTAATAATGATTCTGACTCTGGTGAATGGCGGCAAAAGATATTCGACGGAGTTGTTGGCTGGGACGCAGCCATCTAGGCTTACGTAACACTTCAGAGCTTTGTCAATACTTACGTTGCCACTTAACTAGTGGAGAGATTAATAGTGAACTTCTCGTTATAGTAAGGTGTCTCAACGTTGACATTAGTGAATATTTGTGCTTGGAGCGGGGCCGTGAAAGGCGCTTAGGGTCACCACCGTCTCTCTACCCAGGTGTGCCCTTCGGCCAGTAGCCGATAAGTTGTTTATTATTATTATTATTATTATGTGTTTCTTTTCCTTCTTTTCTTTTCTATTTATATTTAAGTATCATTTGTAGTTATTATTATTGTTATAAAAAATTTTTTATCTTATCTTACTATATTCGTTATTGTTATTATATATAAATATATACATATTGTTCCGCGAATATCGGGTGGGAAATTATTAATTATTATTATTTTTTATTAATCGGTGGTTGTTGTTATATGCGATATTCACAATCGATTATTGTGCACCACTCGACTATTCTTCTTTATCCGTATCCTCACATTATTTTTGTTTAGAATTTCTAATATTTCGTGTGGTTTTATGTAGTGATCTCTGAATTTTCCCGGTTTAGGTTCCTTTAATAAAAATACGTAGTATTTAAAAGTCCGGATTTAAAAGTCTTTGAATAGATTTTCCTGTTGTAATATCTCTTCGATTTAATCTTTGCTTCCATGACATTCTCTCGAGCCTATTTCCGTATAGAGTGTAATTGCATGACTTGATTTGTTAAATAGTCGTCATAGCTTGTTAATTTCTCTTCTGGAGCTAAGAGTTCGTGCGACAGAATCCTAATTATTTTTTCAAAAACTAATTTGAGGGAGTATGTTTAGTAGCTTCGTGTACGCTGGTATTATAATTAAACATCGCAAGTCCGATTCACCTATTCCACTGTTTCTGCTCATTGACGTATTGCTTCAAATATTCTCCAAGGGTGTGATACAATCTTTCCAACGATCCGTTGGACTAAGGGTGAAAGGCAATTGTGCGTAACTTGCGAATTTTATTTTGTGCGAGTCTCTTCATTAGTTTACTGATAAAATTTCTTCCTTGATTAAAATTGCTTTAAGCGCTCCTAATATACAAATAAATTTATCTACATAGACTTCTACTGTCGTTTCAAAAGATTAGTCGGGCAGCGGTATTCTCATGCAAAATTTAGTTAATTGATCTTGTAAGATCAAAATATATTCGTTTCCTCTTTCGGTTTTTGATAAAGGTCCCACGATATCCACTGCTACTTTGTCGAAAGCAGATCCCGGGGTATCGGTAATTATCATTGGTTGTTTTGTTTTTACGCGTACTAGGTTTTTTAGTCGACACACTGCAAACATTGTATATATCTTTGCAAATCAGATTTTAAATTTTCCCAATAGTAATTATGTTTAATTCTATTATAAGTTTTTGTGATGCCTCGGTGTCCACCCGTAAACAGTGCATTTCACTTATTATCTCTGAACGGAGATCTTTGGGAGAGTATTTTATTAAACCATAAAATAATTAATATGGTGGACGCGTTGATAAAAATTAATTGTATTCATGCTTTAACATTACTACACAATACATTATTAATAAATTCAGTTTTACTATACTTACTATACTTTTTTTACCTTTTTGTATCTTACTATACTTGACATCTTACTATATTTTTTTATCTTTTTGTGAAAAAATAATTTTATAATGATATCAGACATTTTGTAGTATTAACCATGTTTCTATGTTCGAAAAGCGCGTTTTGACACTTTTATACTTGATATTTTTTTTCTATAATACGCACAACGAATGTAAATAGGAGGATAAATCAGTATTGAGGATAGGATAAATAGAGAACGAAAGAACGAGCGAGATAGCATATTTTCTCTTTTTCCATGCGTCCGATTGGCAGTCGACGTTGTTGTTGAGTTTCGCGGCGAATTTGACAATTGCTGATAGTTCGTTTCGGAGTGTAAGTGATGTTTATGCGACATACTCTACATGATAATCTATTATCATGTAGATAAATTCTAAGAAGCAATATGAGTACTGTCATTTTCAATGCACTTTCATTGTATTGTACTTTTACGTATATATATATATATATATATATATATATATATATATATATATATATATATATATATATATATATATATATATATATATATATGTGTATGTATTTATGTTTTTTAATGTCTAATATTTCTTCTTAATTTACTTAAGATTTGTTGAAGTATTTCAAAATGTTGCTTTACAATTTTTTTCTGAATATCCTGAAAATGTATGATACATGTAATTTTAGTACATATATTTTTTTATATTTTTATTAATACAATTACATTTATTAATACAATTTACAATTTCATTGAAAAAATGATTCTGTTTTATTAATAATTTATTAATAATTTATTAATATTTTATTATAATAATAATTATTAAATATATTGATATATTATTAAATATATCTTTTTGATATATTGTTTAAACAAATATACCATAATATGGTCAAGAGTTGCACAACAATCTGTATCTGAACACTTCTAGCTTTGATTTCTGGAAAAAAGTACAAACGCGTACGTAAAAGAACAATATCAAAATAACAGTATTTATATTGCTTCTTAGAACCTACTTGCAAAATAACAGATTATGACACACAAATATCGGTCACTTACACTCCAAAACAAATTATCACCATCTATCAAACTCGCCGTGAAACTCAACGACATCGCCAATCGTAGACGCGCGTAAAAAGAGCAAGCATACTATCTCGATCATTCTTTTGTTTTCTACTTTCTTACTCTCGTTATGCGTACACATCACTGCAAAGGCTGCGGAATCTTGAACTCGATAGAGATTTTTTATTAATAATCAGTCAATCTAAATCGTGACACAAGGAGCAGACTGTAATTAGAAATTTCCAAATTTTCACGAGACATATTGTACTCTGCCCGTCAATGATTTGCTGGATCCTACAGTGATCCTGACTTATCGATCTAATGATCCGCTGGGTCGATAAGATTATCGGCGGGGTGTTCTTGAATGACCTTGTGGGCAAGGCAATTTTCGCAATTCCGTACGTAGCGAGTGATGTCTACGAACATCCCGGGCCAGTAATATAGGCGAGCCGTTCGCGCGATCGTTTTGGCTATGCCTAAATGTCCGGCAATCGGTTCGTTGCGCATGCGGTGTAACACCTCGGGTCGGCGCTCGCACGGCACGCCCTCTTTCCATTAGTCCACGACCGGTGTGTCGCGGAAATCGGTCGAATGGAAGAAGAGATGGTATAAGCGAATAATCTCGGAAATCGCCCGGTTTTTCATGGACTTTCTTAAATTGCCGACGGTACCAGGGGCAAGTAACGCGGAAGCAGATAGTATTGACAGCGGGACGTCTGGAGAGGGCATCTGCTACGTGATTGAGCTGACCTCGACGGTATCGGATATCAAAAACGTACTGTTGGAGCTCGAGTGCATCGTCCCGTCAGGGACTCCAGTCGCTGGAGCCACCGGAGGGCTTGATGATTGGTTACGACGGTAAATGCGTATCCTTCTAGGTAGCTGCGCATGTGGCGAATCCCCTATATGATGGCTAGGCACTCGAGCTCGGTGGCGCTATAATTGCTCTCAGCCCCGTTTAACGTACGACTTGCATAAGCTATCACGCGTTCTCCCTCCTCGAACTGTTGAGTTAGTACGGCCCCAAGGCCAGATGAACTCGCGTCGGTCTGTAGTACGAAACGCCGATCGAAGTCCGGGCAGGCCAGAATTGGAGCGGAAGTGAGCGCTCGTTCGACCTGGAAGGTATCATTCTCCTCTGAGCCCCACCGCCACTTCGCGTTTTTCTTCGTTAGTTTAGTTAAGGGGACCGCGAGGGAGGAGAAATTCGAACCGTAATATGAACCATCGGTACCAGGAGGCCATCCCCATGATTTGAATTACCACTGTCTTATCTGTTGTATATTCGTGGGTGGCGGCCATTGTGAGATCACGCGAATCTTGTCTGGATCGGTGCGTATGTCTCACCGATCTACAATATGACCCAGGTATTTTAATTCGTTTACACAGAAGTGGCATTTATCGGGGTTCAGGCGGAGGCTGGCCTCGCGTAATTGGCGAAATACTTCCGCGAGGTGTTCGAGATGGCTCTCCAGTGTCGGGCTGACCACGATTATATCGTCTAAGTATACGAATACGTGCGGTTCCAGCTCAGGGTCCAGGGCCACCCAGCAGGCATTGAAAAGTGGCCGGGACGGAATGCAATCCGAATGGCATTACGCGAAATTACATTAAACCCTGGCCAGGAACGGTGAAAGCGGTGATGGGATGGCTGTCAGGTGACAAAGGTACCTGCCAGTACCCTTGTTTAAGGTCGAGGGTGGATAGATACTTGACCCCGCGAAGTTTGTCCAGGGTAGCCGTTATCTGCGGCAGGGGGTATGCGTTGCGTTCGGTGACCTCGTTAACTTTACGGAAATCAATGCAAAACCGAGATTTATCATCCTTCTTCCATTACCACCGATAAACTCCGCACTACTTGATGGCTCGATGATTCCCTCCGCCTCCATCTCGCGTACCTCATCGTCGATAATGCATTGCATCGCAGAGTTTCGGAGCCGGTATCATTGTTTGATCGGGAAGTCGGTTTTAATGCGGATGTTGTGCGAGATTTTATCGGTGGAATCGCGAACGTTGCTGAATTTGGCTAGTTCGGTGGACAAGAATTCTTGTAAAACGCGGCTTTCTCGCGCAGTTCGCGTTGCCAGTCCCGGTGTAATAGGCCAGGTATGCGGGGGGTGGCCGGAAGGATAGTTGTGCGGCTGAGGTGGCGGAATGGTGATATTTAATCGGGCTCATAGGTCGGTTCCGATGAGCATTTGCCTCTCGAGCGTGGGGAGGATGTGAAAGGTATGTTTGTACTGCCGCCCCAGCATTTCGAGTGGTAATTCAACCTTTCCCGGTGTTATCGCAAGCGTACCATCGAGGTACGCTAAATGCACCTGCCCCTCCCTCTCGGTTGATCGGATCTGCAGAGCTTTCGCTATTTTCGCGGTTTCATAATTGATAATTGATATCTCGGATCCCGTGTCTAAAAGTGCGCTGATCTGGTAGCCGCCCATAAGCATGAGTGGGGTCGTGGTGTATATTCTATGCACGCTCGGTCTGCGGCCGGAGTATGCTCAGGGTATCCCCGGCCGCGGATGCGTTTCTCGGCCGCGGATGGCAGTCTTTTGTCAGAACCCCGTCTTTTCCGCATTGAGAACAGAATTTTTTCGGCGGTTTTTTACAGTTAAAACGATCGTGTCCGCGTTGTTTGCACCGCCAACAGGTATTGTTTCGATCGTATGCGGGTGCGGTGGTTGCAATATTTGCGGTTCCCCGGTTAGGTTGCTTCTCCCCATTTTCTTCTTGGGTGCGGGTTTTTTGAATATCCTCGTATTCTTGAGTCTGGTCCACGAAGTCGTGTATGTCGGTGACATCAGTCAATCTAACGTACATTTTATATTCGGCGCGCATGTTCTCGAATAAGCGGTCGACTTTTTCTTGTCGCGAGAAGTTTCCCACGCGGCGCATCATGGTGAGCACTGCGGTGGAATACTGTTCAAATATTTCGTCGCGTTTCTGTCGCCGGTCCTGAATTTCCCGTGTTAGGCGAGCCTGGAAGCGTTTTGGCAAATATTGTCGTCGAAAAGCGTGCAAGAAATCTCTCCACGTTGCCCATTCGCTCATATTATTGCGGTACCAGGCGAGCGCGTTTCCTCGTAATATTTCGAGTAAACCGTCCAGCATGGAGGCATCGGTATATCGGTATTGCTGCAGTTCCGAGATTCGTTCGAAAAAAGAGAGAGGGTCACGTCCATCGAAATGGCACCCCCACTTTCTGATTTGATTCATAATTTTCGTGTATGAATTTGCGTGTATGAATTCATCTGCCGTGACGGACGGTACTTTGAAAAACATGGGCGGATTTTGTTTGAGGCTGGTTGCAGATCCGGCTTTTTGCGTAACCATAGTGCTTGGCTTGATGATCTGGCGGAGCTGACGACGTAGTTCGCCGAGTATCGGCTAATTCGATGTTTAGCAAGCGCGCTATGCGAATTGCCTCCGCTTTGGAAAGTGTCTGTATCCAACTGGTCATTTAACTTTTTATTAATTTTTAACACGGTCCCTGTTCGGGCGCCATATACGATCCGTCCTCGCCGTTGTCGTTCGAGTTTGGGTGCGCGGATGTGCTCGTCGGTTGCCGAGTTCGGTAAATTAATAAAAGCGTGTGACTCAGTTGTTTGATAAGAGTACATTTTATTTGTATCGAACCAGGTGGATACACAGCGGTGTGGGCTCGCCTGGCGTACTTGCTGACGGCGTGATGTACGGCAGACTACGAAATTTGTGGTGCGCACGCGATATGCGTGATATGTATGGAGTGCGCGACGCGTGCGTCGGGACAAGAGATTGGCTCGTGTCGGAACCTACGGGCCGCGCTGGCGTGCGATTGATCGAGCGGTGATTCGGTGTTAGTTCGATGATGCGGGCTGCGGTACTCGATATTTTCGCGCGGTCAGTATGTATTTGAAAATTTGGAGCGAGAATACTCGCTCCGCTTCGCGAATTTTGCACGAGAGACAAGTATGCTTGTCAGGGACCGAGAATACTCCGTCCCATGTACTCGTGTACTGGCGAGATTGATGACGGAATGCTCTGTCTCGGAGTGGAAGATAGAGAGGAACGAGTGACAAGTATGCTCGTTGGGGACTGAGAATCCGTCCCGGTTTGCTCGTAGCGTTGGTAAGGAAGTGTTGAGACTGAGAATGCTCTGTCTCGAGAGAAGCGAGAGTCAAGTATGCTTGGCGGAGACTGAGAATACTCTGTCCCGTTTTCTTACTGTGTGCTCTCAGGATATCGGACGTCGAGTATGCTCGGCGGAGATCAGGAATGCCTGCTCTCGGTTTTCCGGTCGGAGATGCGGACAGGTCGGAGGATCGGATCGGTCTGGTCTATTATCCGGATTCGGCCGGGTTTATATACACGGCCGCGTTTGTTCTTTGTCGTTAACAATTTAGCAACAAACGGCGCGCGGGTCGTCGGCGGTGTTCGGTACGCACGTGGCGTGTGCGTGCTCGGTTGCGCGCGCAATGGTCGGTATGTTCGGTAATGCGCGCGGTCGCACTTACAACTAGAAACGATGCGCGGGAGGCGTATCGTTACAAATTTATAATTTTGAAAAATTATTTTATTTCTATATTTAAAGTATTGATAAAAATTTAATTTTAAAAATATAAAATTAATTAAATTTTTTGTTAAAATAAAATTTAAAATATTTATTTTAATGTAAATTAACTATAGAAAATTAAACAATTTTATGATCTAACTTTCTGTTTTTAGATCTGCAAGCAGAAAAACTTTTCCATCGTTTCCGTGAAAAATTTAGAAAGGAAAGGAAAAAGGTCATAATGTCAATGCCAAAATCAAGAGCAGGGGCTGGTATGCCTACTTACCAGTTTACTTGGATTTTCTTATAATGACTTTCTATTCCTTGTGGACCATATTATAGCCCGACGGTATATATCACTCATATTAATTGAATCTAATTAGAAGTTAAAAAATGTATGACTTTTCACAGAACATCTTCAAATATTCAACGGTCTATTGTTCAACCCCAGTCCCTAGCTTTTCGATCGCAGTCATCAGTTGTTCAAGGTAAGCAATAATCCTGTATTTTCAGCTTTATTTGAAATATCAGCTACATCATCTGCAAATCAGCTAAATTATCTTTTTTCTCTCTTCCATTAGACAAACAATCTCCATTTTTGCCTATATGGAACCCAGATCTTAATTGCTTATGTTCATCTCCTTCATCCAGTAAATTTTTCAAAATTTTTTTGTTAACTAAATATTACTTTTAATTCAATGTAATAAAATTTCATTAAAGATGATTGTTTGGTGATTATTATTGTATAAATTTGGATTCAGAAATAGCTAATACTACTGTGTGTGGAACCAACATAGCCTGTGAGACAGAAGAAAAGAAATGTGCAATTGAGGAAACATCAGAAGGTACCGCCTCGGCATTCTAAAGACTATGGCGGCCTCTATTCAGCCAGTCAAGATAGTGCCTCCAAAGGGTTCTGTCAAGAAGAGGAAGCGGGATTCTGAGAAGACAGATGACATATTTTCTCAGTCATAAAAAAATGTTTCATTTTTAGCTGCATCTCTGAATGCCGCTCTTGAAAGATTTGGATCATCACAGCCAGTGCAGCCAGCATCCCATCCTAATCGCCCTAATATGTCATCAGATATAGAAGCAATGTTAGGTTTGTAGCTGTTGTACTTAGCAGAGAAAGAATAGGTGTCATGTGTCATGGATATGGTGGCAGTTGTGAAAGGATATACTAAAAAACATTCTATGAATCTGAAGCTCCTTGCGTTGATAACTAAATATAAGCATTCATTCAATGAAGATATGATAGCCAAGCCACTAAATTTATAATTTGAAATTGCTAAGTTAAGATTAAAATAACATGCTAGAAAAAAAGTAAAATCCGGTTGCACCAACATTATTATGAACATTAAGCGATACTTAAATATAATCTGTATCACGTATATTATGTGTTAAGTCTCGCTTAAAGCCCAAATAACATTGGTGCAACCGGGCCAAGAAGTCTGAATATATTGTGATATAATAATATTAATGTTAAATAATTTGCTCCTTTCTAGCACGGGTATAATAAAACACGAAGAATATTACTTATTTATATGTATATGTGTGTCATCATATTTGAGTTTATCACTCATTACAGATATCATTGTAAGACCATTATATAACAGCTTCAGTTAAAAATTGAGAATTACTATTTTGAAACTAGAATATTAGTTAGAATACTATTATAAAATGCGACATGTAGACATATCAATAGTTCAGCAGATAGTAAGCCATTTGTTTTACAACAATTTGTTGTAAATGTTTAATTGGAACTACCGGAAAGTTTTGTTAATGTGGAATTCTTTTAATTGATTTTTATTTTTATTATATACGTTATTATTATATATGTTATTTCATTGATTTTGTTTATTTTTATTATACATTATTTCATCAATATAACAGAAATATCTCGTGCAATTTTATTTAGCAATTCCTCTTAATTATTTTGTTTTTAGGTAACACACACACACACACACACACACACACACACACACACACACACACACACACACACACACATATATATATATATATATATATATATATATATATATATATAAAGAAACAAAAAAAGACTTAGAATTATCAAATATTATAAAATCTAAAGAAGGATAATGTCTATAAAAAATATTAGTAAGACAGGAAAAAAAATTAAAATTTTTTAAATTGTAATTTTAATTGTACTTTTATTTTAAATTACTATATTAAAACATATTGATAAGCATTTTTGCTTTAGTTAGTTTCTATATTTCCTTTATAGAAAATGTATACTTATTATTTTATTCGATTAGTTAAATGCGCTTCAATATTATTAAAAATACACTCTGTTCGCGAGTGGCTAGTTCCACCTTGTATGAAGGAGTCGTATACCAAGGCGGGAAGATCGAGGAGAGCGGTACGGCTGTATCTAATTTTAGCTATTATTTATCATCGCGGTCGTTGCGAGTGTGTCCGCGCCCTGTTTAATATCGAATGTCGCGCATGTGCCGGGTTCTGTACGGTGTCGCAATCGTGTCTGTGTTGGGCGACTACGTGCGGCGTTCCGCCTGTTGCTCGCCGCCCCTCTCCCTCCCCGTGCGCCTCCACCTCTATTGCTTGCGCGCGAAACGCTGGTGCGCCCGTTCTTTCTCTCTCGCTTGTGTGACTAGCTGGTTCTCGCTCTCTTTCTCGCTCGCGTGCTGCCTCTCCTTCTTGCTCGCGTGTGATCCGTCGCTTTTCTCTCTCGCTCGCGCGCGGTCGGCCTTGTGATTCTCTCTCGCTCGCTCGCGTGTGTGCTATCCGCGATCTGCGTGCGTTTCATCTGTCTGTCTGTTCCGTCCCGTCTTATTCTGCGTTTTATCCACGTTCTATGCAATCGTCAAAATTCTGCGTCTCGCTCTCTGCGTTTCTCTTTCGCGTGCGCTCTGTTTTACCCGCGTTGCGTTTCATACTCGTCTGCGTTACATCTGTTTAGTTTTTAATCAGCGTTAGGCGTGCGGCAGCCGCCCGTGATCTCCTGCGATTCGCGAGCGTTCCGCGTGGCAACGCAGCGTGCGTCTTCCGGCGATCCGCCTCCTCTTTCGCGAGCGATCTTTTTCAGCGTTTGTAACGGCAGGGCCGTTACGAGCATACATACATATATATATATATATATATATATATATACATACATATACATACATGTACATAAATATATACATATATGTAGACGCTTGGCTTACTATCCTGCACTACCCATCTCGCTTGCACGTACACCACTCGCGCTATCGCATTCGCTTGCCTGTAGGTCGCACGCGCCGTCTCGCTCACTCTATCTCGCTCGCGGTGCCCCCACGCGATACCGACTCCCCGCCACCGGACCGACGGCGCGCAGTGGGGAACGCCGGCCGGGTATATAAGCCCGGCCGGCCGAGACATCGAGACCAGATCCCATCCTGCGATCTGACTCCTGATACCGATCTGACCAGTACCTACTATCTCTCGGGGCCAAGGTTTCGCTTGGCTCTGCCGGGTTTCACCGGCTTTCTCTACCTTCGGGCTGAGGTTTCACTCAGCTCTGTCGGGTTTCGCCGACTCCTGTCACCGCTCCACGGGCTGAGGTTTCACTTAGCTCTGTCGGGTTTCGCCGACTCCTGCCACCGCTCCACGGGCTGATGTTTCGCTCGGCCCCACCGGGTTTCGCCGGTTTCCGTTGCGAAGGCAGGGCTCGACGTGGCACTCAGCCCTGCCCGCAATACCTCGCCGTCCCACCTGACATTAGTTTATAAGTACATTAGTTATAAGCCGGTAGCTCTAAGTTCTTTAGTTGTAAACCGCGCCATAGTAAATAAACCGTTGTCGACCGCATGCCGCACCTGTCTTGCGCTCCTCATCGCCTTACGCCACCCGGTTGCGTCTCCGCTTTGCGTCTCCGTTTTGCTACCAGCGATACTGCGACATCACCCGGCTCTGCACTACGCTGTATCTATCTTTCTACCAATAAACAATTTTTTCGCTGTAACTTGTGTTCGCGCTTGAGTCTCCCCTCTTCTCGAACCCGGACCGACGAGCCGATCCGAGCGTCGAGCGAGGTGACCGCGTTACATGTTTCTTTTTCTGTTTTTCTTTGTTTCAGCGTTTTCTAGTCTCGAACGTTCCTTCGCATCCGCGGTGCCCTTGCAGGCATTGTACGTTCCGCAAAATAACAATTGTCACGCGCATTCTTCGTGTTCGCGGTGCCCTTTTGGCATTGTATCGTCTCAATTTTCTTTGTCCTGTGATATTAGCTGTAAGTCGTGTAAATATCGCGTTCGCGTTTTTGTTTATAATCGACTGTTCTAGAAATTATTATCCGTTGTCTGTTGAAATAAACGAGACCGAGCTAGAACTTCGCGTGACTTTGCTGACGACGGTCGAACTTCAAATCGTGGTGGTATTGCTTAGTTATCTTGCAACCTTCCAGCTTCTCTGACTTTTCAGAGATCAGCCTCATCAAATTATAGACGCATTATCCACTACAGCAGTATCACATTTTAAATCATCTATTAATTCTAATTATATATCTGCGGGAACAATATTAATATCAACAATAAAAGGTGTCATAAAAATAAGTAAGTCTTCTTCTAAAACATGCATTTCCCTAAACCAACAATCGAATTCATTATATAATAATTGAAGTAAATTTATATATTTTTTATATTGCTTATCTTGAATGTGCAACAGATAATAAATTTGAAAAATGCAACAACTGTCGAGATTGAAATTGATTGATCCATAAATTAAATTTCATTTTAAAAGATCTAATTTTATCAAACATATAAATAATTAATTTATCTTTGCCTTGTAAAAAGTAATTTAATGTATTTAAATGATTAGGCAAGAAAGGCGAGAATGGTAATCCAGGAAGGCTGTGATAATTCAGGCACAGACTTATCTTTCATTTCTAAAAATATAATTATTTCTTCACGTAAATGAAAGAAACGCTGAAGAGTTTTATCTCGACTAAGCCATTGTGTTTCGCAAAAATAGGAGATATCGGTATAATCTGACTCTAAAGAAGATAAAAATTCACAAAATTGATGATGATTCAATCTAGTAGTTCTAATGAAATTTACAACTTTGATTACAATTTTCATTACTTCGTCATACTTTAAAGATTTTGCACATAATGCCTCTTGATGAATGATACAATGGATTGAATGTATTTGTTGTTTTGATTGTGTTAGTTAAACTTTAACCGTCTTACGAAGCCCATATTGTGTCCAATCATTGCTGCAACACCATCAGTAGCAACTGAAGTTAATTTATCCCAAGATAGATTTATGTTTTCTATTGCTTCTTCAACGTTAAACAATATATCTTCTCCAGTCGTAGTACCTTTCAGAGATATTATATTTAAAAATTTCTCAGTAATAGAGAGGTTGTTATCCACATCACGAATAAAAATTGCCAATTGTGCAGTATCAATGGTATCACTCTCGTCGAGAACTAATGAAAAAGCAATAAAATTGTTTGCTTTTAGTACCAATTGTCGCTCGAGATCTTCAACTAATTTTTCAATGCGACGTACTACAGTTCGAGAAGAGAGACTAATTGATTTAAATTTATTAATATTATTAGGATATATTGTTTCTGCGGCAATTTCTAAACATTGTTTGACAAATGGACCAATGCTAAATGGACGTGATTTACGTGCAAGATGAGCAATTTTGTAACTGGCATACAATGCAGACTTACTTAATTTCGAATCTTCTTCTTGTATTAGAATAATATCTTTATTAAATGTAATGTACCTGATAAAAAATTTCTTATGTAAAAATATGTATATATATATATATATATACACATACATGTAATATATATATATATATATAAACATACGTAAATGTACATAAGTACATAACGTACATAAATATATTTTTTACAGAAAATTAAGTTTGAAGGAATAAAAAAAATTGCCCATATGTAATTATATATATTCTTTCAATCATAAATATACATGATTATATATGGGCGATGTTTTCTCATTTCTTCAAATTTCACTCGTTGTAAAAAAAACAATGCAAAATTATTCATTCTTTTAATTATTTTTTATGTAAACTATTGAGAAAACAGGCCTTACGCGGCGAAGCTAGATCTTAGTGTTTATATATTCTAAATTAAAATATTTAAATTTCGATTAAACATCGATATACTTCTTCTGCTAAATTGTGGACACTCGCGAAACATCCCCCAATTAATAGAATCCTCGATATTTCTTCGATATTCTCGATATCTTCCTCACATGAAATGTATACAACGAAAAATATTATCTGATACTAGGAATCGAACCTGGCATTCCCACTTTCCGGGCGACAAATTTTTTATGTCTTCAGATTATTATTATTTTTTTTTATCAAACAAAAATTTTACAAAGGAAGGAAACTAATATGAACATATATGGACATATCTCGTGTATAATTATATATATATATATATATATATATATATATATATATATTAGGTGTATGCATAAGTTTTTTCCAGTTTAACTAAGAGATGTCGCCAGCGAAAAGTACGCAGCGTATTAATTTGACACATACATCATTTTGTTCGTCTGACATTTAAAACTACAAACACACACAAGTTGAGTCCGCCAAAAACTAGCGTCTTTGTTTTATCGTTCAATGATCATGTCGAGTTTTGTACCTGAAAAAGAACATTTGCGGCACGCATTGCTTTTTTTATTTAATCAAAAGAAAAAGGCTGTTGAAAGTCATCGTTTGCTGGTAGAAACATATGGTGAACACGCTCCATCGATTAGAACATGTGAGACATGGTTTCGACAATTTAAAAGTGGTGATTTCAATGTGAAAGACAGTGAGCGCACTGGTAGATCACAAAAATGCGAAGACGAGCAATTGCAGGAGTTATTGGATGATGACCCAACTCAAATTCAACGGCAATTAGCAGAAGCATTACATGTATCACAAGAAACAATCAGCAGTTTACGAGCAATGGGAAAGATCAATAAACTCGGTAAATGGGTCCCACACGATTTGAATGAACGTCAAATGGAAAATCGCAAAGTCACTTGTGAAATGATGCTTCAACGCCACGAAAGGAAATCATTTTTGTATCGAATTGTGACGGGTGACGAAAAATGGATTTATTTTGAAAACCCGAAGCGGAAAAAATCGTGGCTTTCACCTGGCGAAGCCGGTCCATCAACACCAAGGCCAAATCGCTTCGGCAAGAAGACCATGCTCTGTGTCTGGTGGGACCAGAGCGGTATTGTGTATTATGAACTCTTGAAGCCCGGCGAAACCGGTAATACACAACGCTATCGCCAACAAATTATTAATTTAAACCACGCATTAATCGAAAGACGACCGGAATGGGCCAGAAGACATGGCAAAGTGATTTTGTTACACGACAATGCGCCGTCTCACATAGCAAAACCAGTGAAAGACACCTTGAAATCGCTTGGATGGGACATCCTTCCGTACCCGCCGTACTCCCCAGACCTGGCGCCATCTGACTATTCTCTTCATCACCTCTTCGCATCAATGGGGCACGCGCTCGCAGAGCAGCACTTCAGCAATTTCGAGGAAGTTGGAAAATGGCTCGACGAATGGTTTGCCGCAAAAGACAAGTTATTTTTCTGGCATGGTATTCATAAATTATCTGAAAGATGGGCGAAATGTGTAGAAGCCGATGGTCAATATTTTGAATAAAAAAAAATTAATTTCCCTTGAAAATTACGTGTCTTTTTTTACTACAAAACCGGAAAAAACTTATGCATACACCTGGTACATATATTTATACATGTTTATATGCATATATGTCCTTATAAAAATTTTTTACCGGGTATAATTAAATATAATGAATTAAATTAAAACTGACTACAGTAAGAAACGCATATTTTATATTATAATAGTATGTATATTATGAAAATTATTTATTGTTGGAAATAGTTGATTTTAAATCGTGCAAAAGTTGAATTCGCTCCGAACTTTCTACGAGGGTAGTCTGAAAAGTTTTAAGCCTAACATAGAAACAAGTATTTTTTCGGTCAAATATAGTTTTATTTTTCAACATAATCTCCTTTTAAGTCGATACACTTTTCCCATCGATATTCTAACCTCTTTAACCTCTCCAAATAGTAGTTGACGTCTTGCTCCGCAAAATAGGCGTTTACGTATGCGATGACCTCCTCGTTCGATGAAAATCTCTGTCCTCCAAGCGAAACTTTAAGCTTAGGAAACAGGAAAAAATCGCTGGGGGCCAGATCTGATGAATACGGTGGGTAGTCAACCAATTCGAAGGGCAGTTCGTGAATTTTGGCCATGGCGACCGCCGAAGTGTGAGCAGATGCGTTGTCTTGATGGAACAGCACTTTCTTCTTCTTCAAATGCGGCCATTTTTTTGCAATTTCTGCCTTCTGCTTATCAAGTAATGATGCTGTTCCAACAATACTGTTTCCAACAATAAAGTATTATAATACGCTCCCGTTATTGTTTTACCTTTTTCAAGATAGTCGATACACACAATTCCGTGACTATCCCAAAAAACAGTCGCCATTACCTTCCCAGCTGATGGAACCGTCTTCACCTTTTTCGGAGCAGGTTCACTCTTTGCAGTCCACTGTTTTGACTGTTCTTTTGTCTCTGGAGTGTAGTGATGGATCCATGTTTCATCTACAGTTATGAATCGACGCAAAAAATCTGACTCGTTTCGCTTGAACCGCTCCAACAGGACCTTGGAAATGTTCATTCGAATTCGTTTTTGGTCCAAAGTGAGCAAGCGGCACCCAACGCGCGGATAGCTTGCGCATATCCAATTCTTCAGTCAATATATGACAAATGCGTTCTTTCGATATGCCCATAGTCTCTGCTATCTCTCTAACTTTGATTCGACGGTTGTCCAGTACCATTTGGTGAACATTTTCGATGTTATCAGTGGTGGTCGCAGTTTTTGGCCGTCCCGAACGCTCATCATCAGCCAAGCTGGTACGATCACGTTTAAATTCAGCTGCCCATCTTTTTATGGTGGCAAATGATAGGGCAGAGTCCCCGTAAAGCGTCCAACTCGATTTTAATTTGCGCAGGCGTATTGCTTTTCAAATGTAAGAATTTAATCACGGCACGATATTCAATTTTTTTTCATTTTTACAAAAACACTGACATCGACTGACACAAACGACTATCAAACAACAACTGAGCGTCCAAAATGGCTGAAATTTTCACAAAAGTTTTTCAAAGCATATACTATTGTAGTACTAGAATGATTTTGACGAGTAACGTCATCTTTATGTTAAGGCTCAAAACTTTTCAGACTACCCTCGTATATATATTCAACGCATATAGAAAATAGTTTTAAACTAACAAGTTATCTAACATACAATTGACTGATGACCATACACTTGTTTCTTTCGATGTGTTCTTTGTTCACCAATGTTCCTATCGACCTATCAATTAACAGTATTGCTAAGTGCTGGGGAAACATCTCGAAGAACTGCGATATCCCTAAAAATGAATTTTTAGGTGCAGTCTCGTTTTTTTTAATTCTATTTTTTTTACGTTCGACAATGTAATTTATAAGCAAATCCGCTTATCGGATTTGCTTTGTATCGTGGGCGATACAAAAAAGAATTTAACACATTCGCGGTACCATAACGCGATTAGTCGATGCCGATACGTCAGCAGGCAACATGGATAACAAAGATCGCGAGAAAATAGCGAAACAGATTACGAAAACGAGCGATTCGCAAAAAATATCGCACTTTGAAAACTGGTAAAATAGCTAAAGATGTAGCGTTGGAGAGACGCTTCAAGCTCATCGTCAAACCTCTAAAACAGATTGTTGAAAACATCGAGGAATCTCAACCGATTAAAAAAGAAACCAATGATGCAAAGGATATCGATATTAAGAAAAAGAAACGTGAAGACAGAGATGATGGCGATGATAACACTACAACTAACAGGGATTCGTATTGGACAGATGTTGGATGATTGAAATTAACGCCGCCTAATAGGCAACGTACAAAATAATTGAACGTCACGTCAGATTCATTCACATACGAATCTACACCGAAAGAACTATCGAAAGAGCCGAAAGAATTATCTAATGAATCATCGAAAATACCGTCATTTGTGCGAAACGAAGATGAGACAAAAAACATCAACGGTGAACCGTCACCGAAAACAACCATCAAACAGACTCTGCAAACGCAAAGAGGAAGTCGCGAGGTGCTTCATGGTCAGCTAGGACCGTTGGAACGAAAGTACGTAGGCCTTTTTTTCGGTGACGACATAGATAAAGCGATAATGTGTACGGTGTCTATTCCGACAAAAGTGGTACGATGCTCGGTGACAAAAAGTTTGACGTTGATAAAGATGACTCCATAATCATAGACAATGTGAGATACAATGATATATCAGGATTATACGAATTGATCTTCAAGAGACTCCCGATAAGACTATATTCACCGAAAATGACAAACAAACGTATAAAAGTATACTGTTAACAACGAATGCTCATAAACGTGGCCACAGTGCCTATAATCCCATTATGGGCAACAAGAGATACAAGTACATTAACATCATCGCTCCGCTCGTATCTACATATAAGAAAAGCGTTAAAAAGGGTGCAGGTATTGGCAATATACCATCCCCCATGAAGTTAAACGACAACAAGATCGATTACATTGGGTGCATTGGGATCCCAACGAGCTGGTGGATTGATTCCGATTGCTCGACATTTCGCACCGAGCTGGTAACAACGCTCACGACAACGAGATACTGTCGATCATCGAGGAACTTTGCGAAGCCGGCATTATTATAAATTAATCGCGTATCAATAGAACGAGCTAGTCGATTGACGTCAGTGAGTTTAAAAAACTATTTTAAATCGTATATCTTATTTACTATTGAACATCGTCGAAACATGAGATCCGATGGACGTGAAAAAAATGTTAGCTCCGAGAGGCGACGACTTGTTGAGGAATTGCACGCTCCGGCGAGGAAAAATTTTCCGCGAAGACGTGTCGTAATTCGGGGATACGACGATATGTGGTAGGCTGATATCGTCAAGATGCGTCCGTACTCGAATTTCAACAGAGGTCATCACTACATATTCACCGTCATCGATGCGTTGAGCAAGTACGCCTGGATTGTACCGCTCAAGAGCAAGGTCGGAAGCGAGACAACTAACGTTATCGCTAAGATAATTCGAGAGAGCGGAAGATGTCTGAGAAATTTGCAAACTGGATATGGAAAAGGAGTTTTACAATGTCGATGTGCAGAAACTCCTAAAAAAACACAACGTTAATCATTATTCTACATATACGGTGTTGAAGGCATCGATCATCGAGCGATTCAATAGCACGTTTAAGAACGACATGTGTTTACGCTCAACGGCACTTAGAAGTGGGTCGACGCGCTACCTCGTCTCGTGTCAGATTACAACGCGCGTAAGCATCGCACTATCGGCATATGACCCGCTGACTCCCGCGATCGTCAAAAGATTCTTGGGCGCGATAAAGATCGCAGGTCCAGCAAAATTCAAAGTAGGCGATTCGGTACGCGTGAGCAAGTACAAGACAGTTTTCGAAAAAGGTTACACGCCAAATTGGATTACCGAGGTATTTAAGATCGTTAAAGTGCACCATACTAATCTCGTAACCTATCTGCTCGAGAACTATCACGGAAAAGCCGTCGCTGGAGCGTTCTACGAGCACGAGTTGCATCGCGCCACTCATCCGGACGTGTATCTCGTGGAGAAAGTACTGCGCAGGAAAAGAGACAAGGTTTATGTCTACTGATTGGGATTCGATGGATTGCACAATTCGTGGATAAACAAAAGCAGTGTAATTTAATTCATTTTTTATTTTTACAACTTATTAAAAATAAATATACAATGTATAAATTTATATAAAGAGTCTTTTTTTTTCTTTCATTACATCTTCGTAAAAAACTATACATGTATGGTAACAACAATGAAACTTATGATAATATATATATATAATACATACATACGTACATACGTACATACGTACATACGTACATACGTACATACGTACATACGTACAAACGTACATACGTACATACATACATACGTGCATACATATATATAAACTATATGTAAAAAAATATAAAAATATATATACATTGCATATACATGTATATTACAATGGAATTCGCAAATGTCCCCACGGTAACGTTTCCGTCGAATCTGATACGATGTATCGTTTGTCATCGTACGAACTCAAAGCGATTTTCGACTCGGAAACCGTATATACTTGGTGTAACTTGGATCTTATACATCAGGGGTCGGCAAGTGGGCACTGCTCGCGGGTGCCTAATGCCCGCGGGCAACAGTTGAGCGCGCTAAGGTTAGCGTTAGGCCGCTAGGCGCAATAAAGGAAGGAAAGGGAATAACAGGAACGTTCGTTGAACGTGTTGTTCAAGGAGTCAAAAGATATTGTGTCGCACAAATTCAGACCCAGAATTAGCATAAAATAATAACTATCTATATTTTAAATAAACACTTCTTACAACAATATTAAATAAACAATTCTTATAATATTTAATTAGTATTTGATTCATAGTTTTTCGATATTATATACGATATATGAAGTGTTATTGTTTTAGCACAACTTAAACGAATTATTACATTCAAATGTGAATCTGTTAACTGTTCGCGTAATCGCGATTTATTTAATTTTATAATAGAAAATAATTGTTCATATGAATATGTAGAACCGAATATACTCATTATACATACTCATTATACTTATTATTATTATATTACTTTGATTACAACATTAAATTTTTTACAAGATCGCAAATGTGTCTGACTGTTCTAGACAAGAGCAAAATTTGATTATACCGTTACTTAATTACTGTTTCTTTTGTTTTGAGCGTTTAACAGATTGATGTTTAGCAGATGTTTATTTTGAAACTGTTGGAAGGTTTCTTCGCGGAAAAAGAACTATTCTTCTGGATATAATAAAAATATAATTTTAAAGCGCAAATTTCTGTTAAACGTGATATATATATTCATAATTTTATGATTGTATTATGAGTTTATATTTTAATACATTGTTATTGTTTATATTATTGTTTTATTTTTTTGTTATATTTAAATTTTCGTTAAACATATTTAAATGTAATTATTATATATTACACATTTTTAATAAATTATATGCTAAAGCACAAATTTTAACAACTTACAATATTTAAAAATAGAGATAAGCATTTTAATTAAAATTTTTCTATAATGAATGCTTATTATTAGGTCAATCAAAACATGCTAGGGCACATTTCTTTATTTGACTAAGAAAAAAATTAATTAAATATAAATATAAGTTAAATTTAAATATACTAACTAAATATAAATATAAGTTGAATTTATAAGAACTTATGCATTTTGAGTCCTATTATATTACAATATATATTACTATATTACAATATATTTTTGCATATTTTATCTTTAAATGGTTTAGCTAAACTGTTATAAAAAAAAACTGTTATAAAAAAATTTTATGATATTACAAAGATTTGAGTACTAGTAGTTTAAGACTGCACCATCGTTCATATATACACGCAACGCTATTTTTGTAAGTGTGAAATGCGAAACTTTACCTCAAAGTACAAAAAATATTAGATACGCTCCTGAGATGTGCACAACAGAGGCACTCGCAGGCGCTCGCGGGCGCCCGTGCCCAATTTCAGCCCAATTTTGTCGACCTCTGTTATACACTGGCGACGAGTCATTTCGATCTCTTCATTGAAGCACCGCGTAAATCGTCGTTATTGTTCGCGCTACGACGTTACTTTTTATACTTTTCGTCTTTTTGGTATCCTTTTTACCGTCAACCCTCATCGCGTACATCTTCACTCTGAGTCCAACGAATTCCGTCACTATTGCACCGTTATTTTCGTCCATTAGGCCGGATACTTTTTTATTCATAAGAGGCATTTTGTACGTGTTGTCCGGATAATCGCTTGTATCGAATCTAGCGATATCGCGTTTCATCATCTCATACACATCGCACTCGATGTGATATATGAGATTGTCCGTATCGGTGTACATGATTTTACATTTGTCGCGATATAGCAATGACATATACTCGTGATGAAATTCGTACAAGCAAATTTTCGATATGTTGAGTATACACATACCCATCATAAATCGGCTTGTCGAATTTTACCTCGAGTTTACGTAGTTCGACGGCGATTAAGTTTTCCAGAAAGACGCTGCGGCTGTGGAAATTTGGTTTCGCGATCATTGCTTCCGCGCCATACCGTCCATCCCATTTTGTTATCAATTTTACATCCACGTGATCCCGAACATTTTCCATTGTTTTACCGAATACCGCGTTGTTCATCAATTTGTACAAATTTTTCTCAAAATTGTTTTTTCGCGCACGTTCTAAAGTGTGTATTGAGTTCGATGTAATCGCAGAGCCAGGCGGATTGAGCAAATTGTAGTAAGCAGTTTATCTTTGCGATGCGAAGACCGTGGCGCGTACATTGCTGCAGGTTGCGATAATGGATGACGTACCGCTTCTTATCATATAACATCGCGAGAAGTTTATCCTGCCGCGCGCCGGATGGTTTATCGTGCGTCGAATAGAAAAGTAGGTCAGTGTGTTGGTCGTGCAGATGATGCGGATACTCGAGATCGACCTCGAGAATATAACCCGTAGGCAAATCCAGAGCGCGCTCACGTCAAAGTTCGCGATGTCTTCATCCCATCGAAATTCGGCATAGGGCAGCGATTGACACATGCCCATACAGATTATTCACGTCGTAGTACATCAAATATGACGATGGTTTCAATGAGTCATACGAATGCATGTACTTGTTATTGGCTTGCGCGTATCTGCCGGAACATTGACTGAGGCCGCCGCGTATACCGCGCTCGATAAACATAACCATATTGATATCGGTGAGCAACTCAAATTTTACACGCGTATATTTCAGCATGGCGTCCCATGTGAAACCTGGCAATGTGTAGTAATGAGCGGGAGTGAGACTGTAACTTTTGATATAACTTTCGCGGAGATTTTCAAAAACGTTCTCCAATAACAAGACATCGGTTTTTATATACAGATCACTATATTCGCCTAGGATTTCTGTAGAGAACCAGACGCTGCCAGACGTTCGCAGCGTGTGCGTAATCGTTCTCTGACACCTATCACCGATCAACGAGCTAGAATGATTCGCGCGGTGGTAGGCGCGTGTCCTGCAGCTTGTCCGCGCGATCCACGTATTCGTAGGGAAAAACACCTTTACGCGTCAACAAGTCAAAATCTTCGTTTGATAACGTGGAAAATTCGGAACGTAAAATTTTCAATTTCTTTTTCGTTAGAAAAGATGCCAATTTATCGAAGCTGGTATTTAAAAATTTGTACGAAATGAACCACAGTTGTACGTAATTTCGTGAATCTGATTTCTCGGCGGTATCTTAACGTTTTGTAAACGAAATGTATTTTTCTTTTGTTATCGGCAGCACGTCGATTTTGCCTTCGAACGCCGTAGCTATTTCCATGATGACAAAGTAAATGTGTAAATGATCGCGTACCCGCGTGTCGTCCGACGCAAATGATTTTTCACAAATGTGACAACGCGTCGCGCTACAGTATACCTCCCTGTTCTCTCGATAACGTTTCCACAGGGACATTCGCGGATAACAAAACTCGATATGCCAAGTCTTCGAGTTGCCGAACGAACCACGCAACGCAATCTTCGCCGCGACGAAATCGATACGCTGATAATGCGTCATCATACGAGCATCGCACGTAGTATCCGATGCTAAATACCTCGTGCTGCTGATAAGTGTACGACGCGTCTTCCTTCTCTGCTGGTTCCGTTCGTCTTAGTCCAAGTCCGCGTATACAATGAAAGGAAGTCCTTATTTGTGTGGTTCTTGAATTCAAGTCACTTGTCGTCCTCGCTCGGCAGTCGGATAGCGCAATCGTTCATCCGTTCGCAATCCATCGTATGCGATTGCAATTTCTCGGATGAATTAAAATAATGTAAACATCTGCAAAAAAGGAAAACATGATTGTTTAGTATTTAATAACAATTTATAAGAGAAATTATGAAATTTGTTAAAATGTGTATACGTACCGGTCGCAAAAGTATTTCTTGTGTTCGTATCTATTTAGTTGCGAGCTCACGAGGCGGGACAGGTTCTTGATGTACGCGAAGTGCCCCGCGTTGTCATCGCACGGCCTCTGCACGTACAATAGATTTGCATGTTTCTCCATTCTCTTATTTGTCAACCGTATCAGGAGAATCTCCTTTTCCTTGATACGGTCATAGACGTTGATTGAGATGTCGTTGAGATGTTCAAACTTTTTAATTTGATTCAACGTCATCGGAAACGTAATGTCTTGGAGATTTAACACTGTCATATAATGCGGATACGACGATTCCCGATCTTCATTTCTTTCGGCCGGATGCAAGGCCGCGACCACCGATTACGCAAAACACGCATTGTCCTTGGATCGTACGTTGATCACCGCTCGCTGTAATATAATTTCCCGCGGTAACTCAATGTAACATCCCGCGTGCATTGGATTATATTTATTCACATTAATTGTCAAATTTAATATACGTGACAGCGTCCATCCACTGTCGCGTTCTTGGAACTCTTCGAGCGACGTGGGTTCGATGACGTGCTGTTCGTACCATTTGTGCAAATTTGACACTCGAAAGAGTTCATAGTTTTTCGTGTTTATACTTTTATTAGCGCGTTTATCACCCGTCACAAACTCGCCGTTGAACGCAGTGTTCATTTTCACATTATCGTGTCTTAATGTCTCGCACTCACTCGAGCACTACAGCACCAGTATCTTCCAAAAATTGTCGCGGCTTGATAGTCCACGTTAATTATCGCACCAGTCAATATACAACTTTCAAATGCCGTATCAATCTCGCACCAAACGAGAGATTCATTGTCTCTATTGGTACTCGCGTACTCGCTACCAACATGCACGAAACGTCTTTCTAATTGTACCTTTGCACCCACGAGTCGCGCAATCCTTGCCACCACAGATTGTCTATTTGCAACGGTGAGTCGAGAACGCTTAACACGGCTAAGTTCTTCGAGTTATTCGATGCACTCGTCGCATCGTTGCAGCCACGCAAAATACTTCACCAAGGTAGCGACCTGGCTGCACTGCTCCAGCAACTCGCGTTCCACTCGTTCTAGGTGTTCCATTTTTCTCTTATATTCAATTGATTCATTAGACTTCCATTGCAACCGAGTTCACAATTTGTTTATCTATTTGTTTATAGCAGCCGGATTATTGGCGCTTCTCATAACATGCCGCGACACGTACAGTCGTCAATGCTACTTCTTTGTCTAAATCGGAGCATGATCTTCGAAATTTGTTTATAGCAGTCGGAGTATCGGCGCTTCTTTTTTAATATGTCGCGACACGTACATTTATTTCCACGAAAAATCATCTTATCGTGGCTTTTTTCCTAGAAAAAATTTAAACACGTCATCGCGTTCTTTTGTGAACATGTCGCGTGAACAGGTTTGATCACAACAATGAAATTCTGAGAAAGAGGAGGAGAGAGAGCGGGAGAAGATTAACGGTTTGCTATGTCAAAATTTACGCGGATGCGATCAGTCCTCCATCGAACGATCTGCAAAGTATTTCGTTCTTCCATCATTCGTTTATACGAACGATCAACACGCAATGTACTCCGCTAAAGGAAGCAGCGCACCATACGATCGTGAAACAAAAAAGGAACGTAACGCGTAAGTTTCAACTGCATTTTTTTTTCTTTCTTTTTTTCCAATATTGTGCAATATTATATATATTTAATTTCCACAACATTTCGGTGGAGCGTCGCGCGGTGCGCCTACTGAGCAGACATTACACTCTGACGACCACGGGCTACAAATTTTTGAAAATTGGAATCAACGTTGGTCCATCGAGCTACGTGGAGATTGCTCTGGAAGATCATCGGGGACAGGAACTGATACTGTTACGAAACGTGGAAGGGACTCTACGAGCAGTGATGGAACATCTATAAATTGCTGCGAAACGATTATAAAGACAATTTTATAAACGTCGGACCGTTAACAGTCAGAATTTGCCTGATGAACGATGTTACACTCGTACGCCTTGAATCTTTGAACGTATGCATAACGATGATCCAATCGACATTACGTCGAATGTTTGATCTGGACGAATGTATCGATGTGATGTTCGATCGATTCGTCAGATTCGTCGATACGATCGATGCCAAGTACGCGATTCTCCAACATCACGTCTCTTGTAACAGATCCCGAGGAAGTATCGAACGCGATACGCGATTGCGATGTCTTCGATAGATGTCAACTCGTCGATTGCGAGCTGTTAGCTTTAGTTTTTAGTGTGTATAAAACAAGTGTGAATAAAAAAAGTTTCACGCTTAAATGAAAAATGTATTCAATTTGTTTAAAAATAAACATATATAATGTACATAATATGTATCTTTTATTCCTTTCCTCCCGCCATAAAAATAATTAGCCGAAAAAATAGTCATAAGATTCATAATAAGAGACAGCCGCAACGAGAGAAAGAAGATGAGAACATGATGGACGCGGCGGTGGACGCGGCGGCAGCGACGACAGCAGCGGCGAGCCCGGGCTCCCCTCTGATGTCATGTCCACGCGCTCTGTCCACGCGCAATTTCTTTATATCATCTTCGCTACCTGTTTATCTATTTGTTTACCTATTTGTTTATCTATTTGTTTATCTATTTGTTTATCTATTTCTTTATCTATTTGTTTAGCTATTTGTTTATTTATTTGTTTATATCACCTTCGCCTTTGTAGCTACTATCTTATCCACCCCCCCTCCCCGTAATGTCATGTCCTTCGAGTCGCAATTTTTTATTTATTTGTTTATCTATTTGTTTATCTACTTGTTTATCTATTTGTTTATATCATCTTCACCGAATCCTACTATCTTATCTACCTCCCCCCGCGGCTTATTTCAAAGGACTGCCGCCTCTGACTTCCCCTTCCCCTCTTCCCCGCGCCCACCGTTCCCCTCTGCACACCTCCCTCGGCGCTCCTGAATTAGAACTGATAATATACCTATTTGCATACGATATAACAAATATATATATTATCCTACAATTTCCTTTAATTTTGCTTCTAAAATATAAAATATTAAACGTAATTCCGTTATCCGTCAGATCATGGAAATTCTTTTATAGTTATAGAAATAAATAATCTATTATTAGCCATGGAGCTAGACTTTCCCGGACTTTCGAATTTGGATAGGTGTGGTTGAGCGCGAAGTAGCTTGCCGGCAGGACGGATTCGGTCAAAGAAACAATTATTAAAGATTTGTTTTCAATAACAATGAATAGAATTTATTATAAAATAAAATAAATAACAGTGTAAAATAAAAGATGTGGATGTTACACAATCACAGTAACACTGATATTAAGAAATGGTCTGTTCGTAAATATGTATGCCGATGCGGAGTATAACACGAGTACGCACGGGCGGGTTATTGTTCGGCGAGATCATCAGATCGCGGTATTTATCGGAGCGTGATTTCGGTAATTATGGCCGCTGGTATTTTCGTGCGTTTTAAGGCGGTCGCGAATCATCGCGAGCGCGGTTGCCTAGCAACGGCGGTCGTAAATCACGCGACTGTTAATATTTACGCGTATGATTCGTACACGGATGGTACTTCGCCGGATTTATCGGATTTCTAGCGGCCTATTATCGCGTGGATCACGGCGCGTAAAGATGGCTAATGGAATTAGTTAAGTGCACTCCGATTTCTCGGATGCACTCGGGAGTGGACTAGCGATTGGCCGGAAATGCCCGGGCAGTGGCGAGTAACCCTCACCACTGCGATGTGCTTGTACTTGGAAGCTCACGGAGCGCGATCGGCCGGGAATACCTGAGCGGAAGCGGGTTACCTTAAACGTGCGGCGATGCGTTCTTTTGAGCGGATGCCGTGAGCAGTTTAGAAATTCGCAACTGCGTGTCGGTTTACCCGGGTGGAGCAGGGAACACCCCAACTCGTGGTTTTCTCGCAGTTGTAGGAAAGCAGTGGTCAGTTCGGATAGAGAGCTTTTACGTTAGCCGGGAATTTCCTAGCGGCGGCGGGGTACCCTCACCTCGGTTTTACGCTTAGCTTCTCTTTAGAAGCCGAGCGCGAATCGGTTCGTGGGAGCGAGTCTCGATCCAAAGAAGAGCTGATAGAGCGGAGGAACGATTTTTTATATCCTCCCCTCCCCCCCCACGATCCGATATTCGGATCGAATCGGTTGGGTGATAATCAATCGCTTCTCATTAGTTAATTGCTCTTTTTAATCTCTGATGGTTTTCGGCGATATTCGGTCAAGTTCGGAGATTCTCTCGCTAAGCCGGGATCTCTTTTTACGCTCGAATTTGCTCGGCGCCATTCGGTTAATTTCGGCGACGCTATGCCGAATAATTAACCGTTGACTGACAATTACTTTTGCGAGCCTAATTATTGAACGATTAAAATGGCGCAAAGTGCCTTTTGCCCGACGGATCGTCGGTCAGGCAGCACTTGGCGGCGGATGGACGGCCGCAGTGCATAAAAATATGCACCGTTACAGCCATAAACACGGAAAGGCATACTTATGTAACACTTTCGCGGAGCGAATTACAAAAATGTGTAAAAATCAATGACGAATACTTATGCACACAAAATTCTCCTATACATCAGGTCAATGCCGATCCAATTTGCGAAATTTGAAATTTATTTAAAAACTAAAAAACATAAAAATTGTAATGTAAAAAACATTATATCGAACAATACTGTATGAATAGCAATTTACATTTATGGGTATATTCTTCAGTGACAAAGCAAATAATTACTATTAAATATA
Source organism: Pogonomyrmex californicus (assembly GCA_024349325.1). Lineage (NCBI taxonomy): Eukaryota > Metazoa > Arthropoda > Insecta > Hymenoptera > Formicidae > Pogonomyrmex > Pogonomyrmex californicus. The sequence continues at coordinate 54,671 of JAECZD010000023.1, forward strand.
AAGACCAGAGAAATAAAGAAAATAATTGAGAACACAAACAAAATCACATTAGAAAATAATTGCAAATTAGTAACACCAGATACTATAATAAAATTGCAAAAAATATCGCATGAAGAATAGAGTCATATTTGCCACAACATAATATTTCATTATTACAGAATAAATCAAATTTCGAAGGTAATATAAAGGTAATATAAATGTAACATAAAAATACAAAAGATTATTTAAAATCCTTTGGAATTAAATAATTTACAAATAAAATTACAAATAAAATTGAAGTAAATAATGTTCTTGATAAAAATGAGAGTCTATTTTATCAATCAAAATTCTTTATTTATCCAATGACAAATAGTGGGCTTACAATGTTAGTGATTACAGGAATAATAATAAGCGTAACGATATTCATATTGAGGAAAAAGAAACTTCCACGAAACGTGTAAAAATTAGATACAGAAAATGAATATTATTTTCCTAGATTTATCAATCGCATTAATAATACACATTTCTAACATAAAAGAGTAATTGTAGAGATAAGAGATACTCTGTTCCTCCGTTTTTTTTTTCCAACCGGGGAGGGGTATAGCCCGAACAGCTATTACGATAAGTCTTGCATTTCGGCATAGCAACGAATCTGCGCTACACCGGAAATGCAAGTTGGCGAATTCTTGAACAGTGTGCGAATGAAGGTCGCTCGCTGTATTTTATCATATATATGGTCCGAATGAGGGTTTTAGCGCGAAGCTATATGAATTCACGGATAAAAACGGCTGACTAGTCGCCGATCCCGGGAGTTTGTTTTTAAATTTCTGACATATCGTCTTGGCGCGATTGAAATTATAATTTAACGCGAGAGCGGAAACATAACATATTATCTATGGAAACTTAATTATTTTAAGAGAAATAATTTCTAATAACGGAGAAGCTAAAGAGAATTTACAAGAACAGTGAGTACTACTGAGTATTACTGCAAGTTTTTCGCATACTCCTACCAGCGCTCCTCGTGGATTCCAACCTTTCAGGTGGACCGAATCCTGAATTTTTTTCTTATTGTACCGAAAGATACAACAATTCATACGAAATGATGATTATAGACAATTACATAGTACTGATATATTTCATAACCTCTAGAAAACTAATTCTTCTTTACATATTACCAAGATTTGAGGTTAATTATTACTGCAATATGTAAGATTCGGCAGAGTTAGGAAAAAACGAATATCCTGCATACTACAGTAGACTACACATATTACTTGATTACTTGATAAAGTTAAAAATACTAGTAGTAAGTGGGGTACTATAGCGCGTCAAAACAAACCCCCACCACCTTCCCACTGGCGCCAGGGGCGTGGCCAAAAACTGGCAGCCACATGGAAATGGAGCGTTCTGATTGGTCGGTGGGGATGAGAGATGATAATTAGGTAATTAGTGGGAGCGTTCTGATTGGTTGGCTCCGTAGCTGCCGGACGCGTGATTGGCTCTATCCATAGTGCCCCATGTGTGCGATTGGTTGTCGAAATGCTAGACGAGATAGGGGAAGGGTGAGAAAGCGTCTGGGACCGATCGGAGTCTGAAAACAAAATGGCGACTGCGAAAAAGAAATATGGCGGGTCTGTAAAAGGAATATATTTGTCGAGAATGGAATGCGATTTTTTGTTCACGTGGGATGGAGCGAAGAGAAGAAAACCAATTTTTTGTGGAATTTACTGGTTGTATACGGGATATGAAGAATCCCGTTTTTCTTAGGGCGAAAGGTTTCTCGGCGCCTCATAGTTGAATTTAGATAAATTTCTCGACTCGTTTGACATTTTTTGTATGGGGAAATATAGGTTACGAGTGGATATAGGTTTCGAAGACATGAGATTTTCGTTGTGTAATAAGCATTATTTATCAGGTCGTACGGTATTTGACCGGAGGAAAACAGGAACAGACAGGTTCGCACTAAAGGTTTCTGATGACGACGACGACGACGAACTTAAAGTTATACGAGGATTTTATCCTATCCACAAACACGCGCTCTGAAAAAATTTTCTTTCGACGTGACGATAACTATGCAGGCATACTGAAGGGAGAGAGAGAGAGAGAGAGAGAGAGAGAGAGAGAGAGAGAGAAAGAGAGAGAAACGTGTGGGTCAGGAAAGCATAGAGGTACTAGAAGACAATAGAAAAACACGCTCGCGCAGGCCTGCGTAAATGACTTTCAAAAAGGAAGAGTTGTGAAAAATTTAGGATAAAGGGAGAGTTAAAGAAACGACGTAAATTTGAATTTATGTTACCAAGTATAAGTCGAATTTATTTTTCGCATATATGAATATGTTTTGTTACAGAATTATTCTTCTTGTTACAAAATTAAATATAGGAATATTATATAAAAATTATAACTCACGATTCAATAAAATTATAGTAGTAATTTCTTTAAATTTTAATGTAATTAATTCTAAAAATATAATATCAAAATATGCATCCAAAAATGGTAAATTATTTATTTGCGTTCTCACAGCAAGTTCGATATCCTTTTGGTTGCTCGGACGGTGAGTTTGATGATATCGGCGTCGATGTAATTGTTAGGTAGACATAGTTCTATCTCCTTGATCAAATAACGTGCGCACTCGTTAACAGTATCGACGACGGATGCTAGATGGTTTATACGAGCATCAACACATTTGGCGATATTCTCCATCCCTTGAAAAGTAGCTTGTTGCATTACAACTGCAACGGAATAAGTTTTCCTTTTTTTCACCGGAGGTTGTTCCGCCGTTTTCGAGTTTGCTTGCGTATTTCCGGTATTGTTTTCTTTAGGAAAATTTTCATTTTCTTTATACGTCACCAATACAGCTTTCGCACCGTAGGCAGAGGTGAAGTTGATGAATATGTTTGCAAATGTGATGGGATTTACTTTGCTTTTGCTGCTTCCGTTAAAGTATGCGCTCATGTACCGAATACTGTCTTGAAATTGCTGCCACGTGTCCGGATCAAAGCTGATTCCTTCTGCAGAATTACCACTCAATTTAACGACAGGCTCGAAGATCTTTTCTTTAGATAATTGTAATCCCACGTATAATTTCTTCGTATGAGAGATATTGAGAGGGTACGTCATAGAAAGCAGCAAATTTTGTTCTACATTTTGCACACAGTTCTTAAATATCTTGCGAATGTTTTCTAGTTTAGTGGGATTCGCAGCTTCTTGTTGTCCGGCCATATTACTCGATGAGAGAATTTTGAACAAAATGTTCACTTTTAACAAACGAAAACTCGGAGGGATATTTTCGAAGTAGACGCTTCGAATGTCGTTACTCGAGTGAAGCAGTGTAGCGGTATATTACATACCTATATCGCATCATCCCCTCCTTTGAAATAAATAAAAAAGTACGATTTATAAATAATATACAGTTAAACCGATTCTAGAAGATTCTAGAAGAAACGTGTATTTTCGCTTTGTCTCTGCTTTTTTTCAAGGAAAAACTTTCCTCGAATAACAGAATTATTACAGATTCGATCATGCTCGAACACACGCGAATCTTCGATGTTAGATGAGAAAAATTTTAAATAAATAAATTATTGAACATTCGAATAAACTATAATTTTACGTTGCTCTTTTTCAAGGAAAGAATTTTCTCGAATAAAGCGAATATTACAGGTTCGATCATGTTCGAACGTGTCAGGGTATTAGATGAGAAAATTTAAAAATCATCGTAAAATCATTGTAAAATCATTGCATAAAATGCAGAAACTATTTCAAGAAGAAGAAGAAAGTATCGAAATATACAATAGAAGCACGAGTAAGAAATATTTTATAAATGTTTAAAATTTGTTAATGTTTAATTTGTTAAATGTTTGAAGAAGCGAGAACTTTCCTTCCGAAAAATTTAAATAACTATTTATTTGGACGTGCTATATATCTGGCGCCATTTATACGCCGTTAGTAAACAAAAAAAAAAGTGAAATCGAAAAAGAGTCAAGCTACAAGTAATATAAATTTTTTCAAGAAAAAATGATTTATTACCTGGGCTGAGATAGCATTCCTATCCCTCGCCTTCTCGAAACTACAGGATAATTCTACAATTTTTTATAAATCTCTTTTGGAAAAGATTTTCCCTATATATAGTGCGTTTCGCGCTATCTAAAACTATTTCTGAGTTGAATTCTTTCGTGCTTTCATCTCGGTTTCGTCACGAGTGTTTTAAAAGTTTCGGCTTATTTTACGCGAATAAAGGTGTGAAAAATGGGCAGTGAAGTGATTAAAAGAAGCATAAAGTTAGCATCAATGTTAGATATTCGCATAAATGCGGAGAAATTTTTATCTCAAATATCTAACGTCTCGCTTGATGCCAACTATCTGCTTTTTACACGTTTTTGCTGCGAATGTTCTGATACAATATTGGAAGTATTGTATCAGCTAGGATATTTTGGTACCGACGCGCGTTTACTCCGGATTGCCGGAGAAGTAATTGAAACGCGACGTGCGGTTGGACACGAAGAGGAAGATGTGGGTGGTCACATCCAAAATCCTCTCTCACCTCCACAATGGTAAGTGACTCTATTATTTTTATAAAAGTAACTCATATATCTGTTATCGTCGTGACGACTGCACGATTCTTCTCTTTCGGGTATCTGTTATTAGAATTTAATTAAGCGGATAAACGAGTGACGCATGTTCTGTTACTCTGTTAGACTGATCTCTTCCAGAGGTCGGTTTCTAGAATTCGGCCAAGCGGATAATCCCTATTATCTTAATCGCGAAAGTATATCGACGTTACATCTTGACGACTGCACGATTCTTCTCTTTCGGATATCAGTTATTAGAATTTAGTTAAGCAGATAAACGGATGACACGTGTTCTGTTACGATCGCGACGACCACGCAACTGATCTCTTCCGGGAGTCGGTTACTAAGAATTTGGCTAAGCGGATAATCCCTATTATCCCAATCGCGGAAAGACAACACGTGTACAGATGTTTTTTCTCAACGAAATCATATATATATATATATATATAGTGCCCTTAAAGGCACGGAACACACACTCTCTGCTAAGTCCTCTTTTTTACACGGTCGGAACATTCTCAGTTGTCGATAATTCAGTTTGTCAATAATTCAATCGGTGTCAGTCGAAAATAATCAACAAGTTCAAGTGATCAAGTTCCTGACGACACCATTACCGCCTTCATCTCGCAGGTCTCAAGTCTCCAGAATAAAAGTAAGTTTAATTGCACATAAAAAATTTCCCTAATAATAATTTTTCGGGTCTCTTCTTCTTGTACTTTCTCATTCCTTCCTTACATCCTTTCTGTCCTCTCCCGTTCTCCTTACATTTCTACTCCCTTTTTTCTTTTTCTTTTTCTTTTCTCTTTCTTTCTTTGCTTGGGCCGTCGGACCTCTCGGGCTCCCTATGCGTTGCGGAGCACTCAGCAGGTTCATGGCCGCCGAATAGTTCGGCAAAATCTGCTACTTCTCTGTTGGCTTCAGCTGTCGAACCTCTCGGGCTCCCTATGCGTTGCGGAGCACTCAGCAGGTTCATGGCTGTCGAGTAATTCGGAAAATCTATTCTTTTCCTTTTTCTCTCCTCTCTTACAATTTTCCCTCTCCCTTCTAATTTCTCTCCTCTCGGATCTCTCGGTTTCCTGAAATATTTCAGAGATAGCCTTAAGGTTCGCGATTAATGACATTTCCTTCCAAATCCATTTCTTTTAGTGAAAGTTGCATCATCCACACCCTCCGACGCTCAAAAACGGAGGCGAGCCCTGAAGAGGCTCCGTTACCGTCGGAACAAGCGAGCTCGCAAGACGGGGAACTATCCTTCGCCGAGGACATCCGAGGTTTTAACACATCAAGAAACCACGAATAGTTCCAGCAGGAGACCCCATTATTTACACCTATCTCCTCCATCCTACTCTCCGATCGAAACTGAACCTGGATCACTCCCAGATTTCAGTGTCCTGTTCCCAGAGCGCCATGATCTCCAGATATATCCAGATTTCCACACCCAGAAGTCCTTAGACGAGTTCTGTGAACTACGGACTCCTTCCCCTCCTCCTCTAGATCTCATTAACGAAAACCCGACTTCCTCTCAGAATAACCACCCACAGTCAACAACATACAATTTAAAATAGATTAATAACAAAAAAAATCTAAACTAATAGATTAATAGAATTATACACAGAAAAACCAAACAATACATCCGGCGATTTCTAGAACACACGAATTTCTGTACGTAACACTCTTCTTGTTTTATATTTTTATAAATATATCGTCAGTAAATATATCCCAATGTAAAGGAAAAAAATATAATGATACGATCTTGTAGCTAATGTACGATCTTGTATACGATTTTGATACGTACCCAACCTTGTAATCGATTTAAATTTATTAATTATATGTAAAATTTAAATTATTCATCGTTTAGTTATTTGCACCCTCTTTCATTCCTCATTATCCCAAGATTCGTGCATGGTCCTGTCCCTGGCAAAAGAGATTAAATTCTCTTGCCTAAATTATGGACCGACGGACGCACGTCACGCAGTCGAAGTCATAGCGTCTTTTTCAAGACGTTGACTCGCACTCGTGGCTCTGCACAGTGTGTCCGACTCGTAGGGACGCCTCAGCGCGGCCACCTGCGAGAAGGTATTTGGAGCGTCCTTCCAAGCCCCATCCATTTAAAAAAAAAATTATATATATATAAAAATATATTTACCTCGGGTTGGACGTAACATATCAAACTAACGATTTATCTAATTTTTAATAATAAATTATAGTAAGAAATGCACGGCAAAGAATCACTGCTGTGGTGAATCAACTCACGCAAATTCGAAGGCGACGAGCGGAGGACGAGATAGAAGCAGGTCCAGCACGTAAGCAATATTATTAAAAACTAGACGGGAGTAATGTTAAAAAATAAAAATTTTCCAAGATTAAAATATTAAATGTTTTTAGGAAGGGCACGTATTGAACCTGCGCGGGAATTAGAGGAGGAGGTGCCAGAAATTATTCAGCTCTCATCTGGTAAGTTTGCATTTTTAAATAAATAATTTTTAAAACAAATAATAAAAAATTAGAAAATCTTAATACAACTTTGTTTTTAGATACGGAAGTAAGTACTCCCGATCAGCGAGTGTTTTCACCCGGTAAGTCGATAGAGAGAAAATATTAATTAAAATACATAATATCTTTATTGATTAAGGTCATAATATTATTATCGAAAATAAAAATTTACGATATTTTTTTCTTAGAATACGACCACATGTACTCCCCCGTAGTTCCTGGAGAGGGAATTTGGAACGATGAAGAAGGGGAAGAAGAAGAAGAAGAAGAAGAAGAAGAAGAAGAAGAAGAAGAGCAGCAAGAAGAAGAAGAGCAGCAAGAAGAAGAAGAGGAGGAGGAGGAAGAGGAGGAGGAGGAGGAGGAGGAGGAGGAGATGGAGGAACGCGAGGGAGAACCCGAAGGGGAAGAGGAAATTGGAGAAACACCGCCTGGTATATAATCTTTTTTCTTACTTTTCACGATTTATGTTCGTATTCAATTTTAAATTATCGACTTTTTTAATAGGAATTCCTCCCAGCCCTATTCTCCATGTGAGAAGAAGACGCTAACGATAAAAGGCGAGTTACCTCGGAAAAATACTCATGTTTACTAAATTAAATACGAACATAATATTTTAAGCAAACTCAAAGTATTTTCTATAAAATATGTTTCTAATTTTTTTGTAACTTTTGCACAGAAGCGAGCAATGAAGAGCCGCAGCGTGGAGCAGGGCTTCCACCTTGGAAAAATTTGGAGGAGGGGGAGGTGGAGGAGGAGCAGGAAACAGCAGGCGAAGAAAGAGAAGAGGAAGAGGAGGAGGAGGAGGAGGCGCTGGCAGAGGAAGGAGGACAAGTGGAAGAGGAGGAGGAGGAGGAGGAGGAGGAGATGACGGGAGAAGAACAAGTGGAAGAGGAGAGGGAAGCCGAAGAGGAAAGGGAACAAGAGTGTGTTGGTCACGAGGTCAGAAATTTTAATCATTTGTTATTAATCGGGGAAAATTCGCGCCGCTTTAGAAATTTCGCGATATTAGGAAGAGAGGCGATATTCCGTGTGCGTCCGCTACCCGAAGGAGTCAATGTCTATAATTGGCTTGAAAACGCGTTCGCGGAAATTCATGCCTACGCGTTACATACCTCCGAACCGCACGATTATGTGGGATTTTCATTCGATTCGGAGGATTTAACGCACGGCCCGGCGGGATTATCGTTTCGACCGGCCCGCGACTTAACTCGCGAGGACATTTGGCGCCTCGTGAGTTCAGTAGCGCAAAGTGCCGGAGGTCTCGATATCGCGAGGGATTTTAACGTACGCGTTTTCAATGTCGCGGTACCCAGAGGTCGCGGACGCGTTTCAAATAAGCTCACACGAGAAGACGTTGCGAAACGTTCGATTTTATCAATCCCCAATTCCGATAATCTATGTTTTCCCCGCTCTCTCGTGACCGCGCAAATTTATCACGAACGCGGTACGTTGCGTACGGGGGAACTTCACGAGTGGTGGAATGTGGTAAGACACCAGAATTCCTCGTTACAACGCGAACTCACGTTGGATTTGACGAGGAGAGCTGGTGTCGCCATTCCACCGGAGGGTTGCGGGATTCGGGAAATAGAATGTTTCCAACGCTTTCTCGCCGCATCTAATATAGCTATTATTGTTTATAATTCTATTACTTTTAGACGCGGCGAGAAACCCTTATTTGACGGAAGCACGGTACTCGCTACTCGCTTCTTTAGAACGCGAACCTTTATATCGGCTAAATATTCTATATAACGAGCAACATCGCCATTATAGTCCAATTTTAAATTTAAAAGCAGCCGTGGGGAGTAGAGGGGGGTATTGTATTCCATGTAATATCGGGTATCGCGAGGAAAGAGGTCACCGCTGTTCAAGTAAATGTTCGCGTTGTAACAACGTGCCGCCGTGCGATCAACGCGAAATCGTGGAACTCGTTAGGTGTGAGAGTTGCAAACGTTCGTTCTACGGAAACGCATGCTTCGAACATCATCGCGCGACAAAGTCGTATGACGGTAAAACTCCGACGAGCGTTTGTAACACCATTCGCCTCTGCGAAGGATGCGGGCGGGTTGTAAAAACGACAAAAAAGACACGAATGCGGCGTTTCTTTTTGTAAAATCTGCAGTTTGCAAAAACCCGTAAACCATCTTTGTTACATGCAGCCTCTCTCTCGCGAAGACAGATCCTCCGTTGTTGAGTGTGGCGGGGATTCTTCTGTATTTGCGAGAGAGAGCGAGCAGAATAACTCAGGTGAGCGGAAATGCAAAAAGGGACGAGTGGCATTCGTGTTTTATGATTTTGAGACACGCCAAGACCAATCACTCGAGGGAACCGAAATAAAAATTCACGTCCCGACTCTGTGTGTCGCGCAACAGATTTGCGATTCGTGCGCGGAAATAGATGATTTGTCGGCGCGATGCGAGTGGTGCGGAGTACGCGAATTTGTTTTTCACCAAGATCCGGTAAAACAATTTATCGAATTCGCAACACGCCCTACAAAACATTTTTCACGTATTATTTGCATAGCGCATAACGCGAAATCGTTCGACGAGCAGTTTATCCTTCGGCACATTGTAGAAAATTATTCCGGATTAGAACCTCGCGTAATTTTAAACGGCACAAAAATTATGATCCTAACAGCGAATCGCACGAAATTTATCGACAGTGTTAATTATATGCCAATGCGTTTGTCAGAATTACCGAAGGCCTTCGGGTTACTGGATACTTGTGACAAAGGTGTCTTTCCGCACTTATTTAATACTGTCGATAATCAAACTTATGTCGGTCCACTACCCGATGTTCGCTATTACGCGCCCGAAACCATGCGAACAGAGGAACGCGAACGTTTTCTCGCGTGGCACGCAGAAATGTCGGGAAAAAATGTAATATTTGATTTCCAGCGTGAAATACTCGAGTATTGTCGCACCGATGTTGATATCCTTCGCCGAGCATGCATGGCCTTCCGAAAAATATTCTTGCAGCGGGGAAACGTGTGTCCATTCGAGGAATGTACAACTATCGCTTCGACGTGCATGAGAGTTTTTCGGAAAAACTTTTTGCGCGAAGGAGAAATAGGAATCATTCCTTCGGGTGGATACAGGTTTAAAGATAACCAGTCGCGCAAAGGCACGCAATGGTTAATTTTGAAGGAACGTGAGTTAGGTCATCGGATAATTCACGCGGGGCGAGGACGCGAGTATCGTTTAGCGGAAGGCATGCTCGTCGACGGATATTACGAATGCGAGAATGGTGGTGAGACGCGGCGTCACGTCTTGCAATTTCACGGTTGCTTTTTTCACGGATGCCCGTCTTGCTATCCATTAAATTGCGATAAAACGCTCGAAAATTTTAACGACACGTTTGACGCGCGTTACGAACGAACGGTTGCAACGTCTTGGCGATTACGTCGCCAAGGATATATCCTAACGGAAAAATGGGAGTGCGTTTTCGACGAAGAAATGCGCGAGAATCGAGAGATGCGAGAATTTCTCGAAAATCACCCCATGGTGCAAATCCCACCTCTCGATCCTCGCGATGCATTTTTCGGCGGACGCACCGGCAATATCGCGACTCGATACGAGATTACGGGCACCGAGAAGATACGGTACGTAGACGTATGTTCTCTGTACCCGTATGTACTCAAGACCGGAGTTTTCCCAATTGGTCACCCGGATATCTATGTGGGCGAGGAATGCGCCGATTTAATTGGAATCGCGCCAAATTTTAATTTTACTCCGGTCGAGGGTCTCGTACGTTGCCGAGTACTCCCCCCACGTGATCTCTTCCATCCTGTACTACCGTACCGCGTGCGCGGTAAATTATTATTTGCTCTTTGCCGTACATGTTGCGAATCATTTTCTCGCGACGCGTGCACTCACGACGATCCTGCGGAGCGTGAGTTCGAGGGCACATGGGTGTCCTGCGAATTACGCAAAGCAGTCGAAAAAGGTTATCTCGTGACGCGGGTAGACGAAATTTGGCAATACAAATCTACGCGTTATAACCCCGAAACGCAACAGGGAGGGCTGTTTACGGAATACATCAACACTTTTTTACAACTAAAACAAGAGGCGAGTGGGTGGCCGAGCGAATGCAACGACGATGTTGCTAAAGAACGCTACCTGAGGGAGTATGAAGCAACCGAAGGTATCGTTCTCGATAAAAGCAACATCGTACGTAATTCCGGCTTACGCTCCGTCGCCAAACTCTGCCTTAATTCGTTTTGGGGGAAATTCGGCCAGCGGAGTAACCTGCCGAATACAGAAATAATAAGATCCCCTCAGCGTTTCGCCGAATTGCTGTCGAGTCCCGAACACGAGATAGTCGGTGTATTGCCCGTTAACGAGGATGCGATATACGTTTCATGGCGGTTAAAGAGCGAAGCGGTGGTACCTTCACCAATAACTAACGTGGTGATAGCGGCATACACGACGGCACAGGCGCGATTAAAATTATACGGATATTTGGAAAAATTAGATCGTCGCGTATTATATTATGATACGGATTCCTGTATATATACGAGCAGCGGTGATCCCGAAGAGTACGAACCGCGTACAGGTAATTTTTTGGGTGACATGACCGACGAACTCGAGAGTTACGGGCGTGGTAGCTTCATCGAGGCGTTTGTCTCTGGCGGCCCGAAATTTTACGCGTACGTGGTACGTACACCGGACGCGCGAAAATACGAAATTTGTAAAATAAAGGAGGTTAAATTGAATTTTGAAAACTCGAGGCTGCTTAATTTTAAGAGTATTTATAATTTATTATTAAATAGGGAAAAAGAGGAGGAGGAAGAGATAAATCTGCGCTTTAAAACAATTCGTCGCACCGCGTTTCACGAAGTAGTAACGCGAAACGAGGTGAAAATGTGTGCACCTGTTTTATTAAAGCGCAGATTTATCGACAATCTTCTTTCTTACCCCTATGGTTTTACGTTATAATATTTTACTTAAATTAAGTTAGGTTAAGGCTCGGATTTTCCCCGTCCTCCCTCAAATGTAAATATGTACAGAATATGTATAAGGAATAAATACGATTGTAAAAAAATTAAGATTATTTTTATTTTAGTTATAGTTTATTTTAGTATTAAATTTAAGAAAAAATGCGAAATTTGAAAAATGTATATTGCACGGTTTCGATTAGAAATGTAAAATTACCAATGTAAATTTGCGTTTAGTTAAGAAAAAATATAATAAAAATATTTATTTCTCTAATTGTAGGAAAAAGGATAATAAAAATTTTGTAAAATTAAATTTTTAAATCCAATTTTTTCCCCCTTTCCTATAATTTTCCCATAACTTTCTTTTATCGCTAATTTTTTATATAGAAAATATTTTGAATTTATAATAGAGAATCATTAAAATACTTGGTAAAATATCTTTTAAATTATAATCCCAAATTATAATCGCATAAGTTACGATTTTTAAATTTGTAAAAGAAAAAGTTATAAATTTTCACGTCCGTAATAATAAGTATTTAATTATTTTTCCGCGAGTAAGTTTCTCCGACTTGAATTAGCTTTCGATGAGCACCGCGTACAAGCTCGTAAGCGACGGTGCTCTCGCGGTGAACGCTCGCGCGAGCGTACGAGCGCGGCTTGTCGCGGACGGGTACGAGCGCGTTACGCAAAAATGCTGGCGCGAGCACACCTCCGCCGCGGTGGGGCCCTTTCGTGAGTAAGCTAATCTCAAAAATTTCTCTGAGAAAAAATCAAGTGTTCCATTCCTTTGTTTATTAATCCAAGTACGACGCGCAAAGTGTTCATTTCGCGAAATGGATGTACGCTGGAAACATCCGTGGACGTCGATCGTGTGCGAACCGACGGGATGTGGAAAAACAATCTTTGTAAAGAGATTTCTTCGTCATTTATCCGCTATGGCAGATGTCTACTTTGAGAGAATTTTGTTTTATTACGCCGAATGGCAGGATGCTTATCAGCAACTTCAATACGAAACTCGAGATTCCGCAATCGAATTTCACGAGGGATTACCGCGTCCGGAAGATTATTCTAACGATCCAACGAGCGCGAAATTGATAATAATTGAGAGTGACGGCGACAGAAAGTTAAATCCATTTAATTTCAAAAATTACGGCATAAATTTCTTCTCGCTATATGCCGATGGCGTGCAAATTCCGAGTAGACCGCTGCAACCGAATTTCTCAAAAGACCATCCGCTCTACGTCGAGGCTTATAACACCCTCTTCTCAGGAACAGGCATCCATTTTCTAAACGAGGGAATTTATAAGCAGAAAGATTATGCCAAAGGTTTCACGCTTTTCGCTTTCGATCTCACTCCCGATCTATCGGCAAATTGCGCTGGACATTGGAATCTTGTCAGACATGGAAGTTTACGATTAGAGGTGCGATTTGAAAAAGCTATTACCTCAACGATTAATTGTATCGTTTACGCAGAATTCGATAACGTGTTATAGATCGATTCCTCGCGTCAAATTATCGTTGATTTTAGCGGCTGAGACATACTCGAATTTCCCCCTCCCACCGTTATCTATTTTTCATTTCTATTTCTTCGAAAGCTTAACAAAAAGTAGCCGCAGTTTTGCTTTAGACGCGAACGTCGTCACTTCGTGCAAAATAAATTGAAAGTATATTCTACGCATCATGGATATAGTTATCGATATACAAGGTTTCCGCGACGCTGAGGGAAAGTTTATGCCGAAGGAAGTAGCGGTTGTCGCCATTAACGAAGCATTCATAAGTCACTGCATTATGATGCCTCCATATCCATTTGTCGAATTATCCGAAAAATACAGACGAGAAAACAACTGGCTCTCTCGAAACTTCCATGGGATCGAGTGGTTTGACGGAACAGTCAATTCCAAACATTTCATGGTGGAACTATGTGAAATTGCACGGCAAGCGCGTTACATATACACCCGTGGTCGAGAGAAGATACATTATTTGGAAAATACACTCGCAAGAAACGTATATAATCTAGAAGGAATCTCTCCTGCTTTCAAAAACCTGTCGGAAGGCGAAGAGCATGAATTGCGCTGCGGTCATCACGGGTTTCAGCGAAATTTCGACAAATTTCATTGCGCGTTACGCAATGCATGCAAATTGAGATACTGGATGCAATCTCAAGAAGGGAACTGCTACATAAGCAGCGCTAATTCTTTTACCAATGAAAGTTCCGGTGACAGTGATACAGAAAGCGAGGTTTTTACAATAAAACGAAATTTTCCGAATCTCGTTACGTGGAGAAATAAGAGATTAGAAAAAGAACAGGCGAGATGCGAACAAATAAAAGCCGAGAAAGAAGATCTATCGAAACTCAAGTGTGAAAAAAAGGAAGCTTCTACCCTACAATCCTCGCAAGAGGATAAAAATATAACGACACCGACGAGCCAAAAAACAAGTCAAATATCATTCCACACCGCGGAAGATGAATTCGCTCGAAATCTTACGAGCGTTGCATCATCTCCGTATCGGACATGCGGGTGTGTATGCTGCCGACAGAATCCCGAGGGTGTGGACGAAGTCGACGGCCATCGTCGCGAACACTGATAATCATGATCGTCCTGGACAACACTGGGTTGCTTTCTACCTAGACAAGCACGGAGAAGGCACGTATTTCGATAGCTACGGACTACCGCCCCTGGATTCCAGATTCAATCTGCGACTTCGACGAAACTCTACTACTCATAAATGGAACATCACGCGATTACAGGGCACATTTTCTCAGACCTGCGGACAATATTGCTGCGTATTTATTTATTATTTGTCTCGCGGTTATAAGCTTAAACAATTTCTCAAAATATTCAGCGAAGATTACGAAGATAATGATAAGCTAATCGTACAATTATTTCGTAAAATCTTTCTTCATGGAAAAAAGAAATGTGAAAAATCTCATGTAACGTGCTGTCATATACAAACTTGTACTTTTAAGAACAATTAAACATTAAAGAAACACTATTATGGTATAATTTGTATAATGATAAAACAATAAATCTAATTTTTGTAACATAAATTCCTTGTCCATTTTAATTGTTTCCCACAGATTTAAAGCCAATTTTAGCCATATAATTCCAAGCTAGAAATATCTAATCGTTTTTAAATATTTTACGTTTATTTACCGTAGAATTAAGGAACATAAACTCGCTAGTGTATAACTCCAAATGTTAGAAAAATCTAGAGTTTACATCTAGAAAATTTTTTCAATCCGCGTGTTTGTCTCAGAATAAAAGCTTTTATAACTCCGAATTCGACGTCATCAACGTCAGAAATATATAGTGCGAACCTGTCCGTTCCCGTTTTCCTCCAGCCAAATACCGTACGACCTGGTAAATAATGCTTATTACACACCGAAAATCTCATGTCTTCGAAACCTATATCCACTTGTAACCTATATTTCCCCCATACAAAAAATGTTAAACGAGTCGAGAAATTTATCTAAATTCACCGACTATGAGGCGCCGAGAAACCTTTCGCCCTAAGAAAAACGGGATTCTTCATATCCCGTATACAACCAGTAAATTCCACAAAAAATTGGTTTTCTTCTCTTCGCTCCATCCCACGTGAACAAAAAATCGCATTCCATTCTCGACAAATATATTCCTTTTACAGACCCGCCATATTTCTTTTTCGCAGTCGCCATTTTGTTTTCGGACTCCGATCGGTCCCAGACGCTTTCTCACCCTTCCCCTATCTCGTCTAGCATTTCGACAACCAATCGCACACATGGGGCACTATGGGTAGAGCCAATCACGCGTCCGGCAGCTACGGAGCCAACCAATCAGAACGCTCCCACTAATTACCTAATTATCATCTCTCATCTCCACCGACCAATCAGAACGCTCCATTTCCACGTGGCTCCCAGTTTTTGGCCACGCCCCTGGCGCCAGTGGGAAGGTGGTGGGGGTTTGTTTTGACGCGCCATAGTGCCCCACTTACTACTAATACTATTAATCGTAGTGATAAAAACAGTACATTGAATATGATCAATTTCAAAATGGCCAATCGGGACGGTGGTCAATCGGGACGATGATCAAACGGGATTGTGGCCAAACGGGACTGTGTCAATCGGGACGGTGGTCAATTGTAACGTGGTCAATTTCAACAGGGTCAAACGCAGCGTGCCCAACTGCAATGTGGTCAATTGAGACTGTGATCAATATTAACGTGGTCAAACGGGACGCTCCCGCATTACACATTGTTTCGTATCGCAGTAAATCTGATGTAGATTGTCCTAGAACTTTTGTATCTGTGAGTTTATAATCGTCCAGGCATTCAGGCTGACCCATCGAAACGTTTGAATAAAACTTAGCCAACTCAAATCTTGCTGTCTTTATGATATTTGTGACTTGAGCTTTAATTTTGAAAAGTCATTACACTGACGATTCTTTAGTGATCATGTCATCAACATAAAAGTCTTGAGCTATAATTGCAGCAGCGCACGGATATCTTTTTTCAAAATTAAAAGACAATTGTTGCAATGATCGAGTAGCCAAGAATGGTGCTGAAGCGACTCCGTAAGTGAAGATATTCAAATAAAATGTCATGGCTCATCTGAATTTGTTCTCCATAGTATGCATTAATATAATCAATGTTCTAGTTTAACCATGATTTGTCTATATATTTTGACAATGTCACCCGTTGAAACGTAAGAATGTTTTCAAAATCGCATTAGAATTTCAAATAACTCCGGTTGAATTGTGGAGCCTACTAACTACTAAACAGTCATTGAGTGACCTTCCAGAAGTAGTCGGGTTGAAGGCGTCGAAGACTACTTTGAGTTTCGTAGATGTTGACGATTTCTTAATTACTGCGTGGAAGAAAGTTAACCTTTGCATTCTCTGTGTCTGACAGCATGGACATGTGGCCAAGTTTTATATATTCGTTCATAAAATCAATGTATTGGGTTTATAACTCAGGATCTCTTCGGAATCTACGTTTCATGCTATGGAGAATCGTTTGAGTGCGTTGATCCTGGACTCAACAAAAATGCTTGGATCCTTACAGAACGACAGTGAAATTCAAATCTTTCATTTCGTGTTCTCTGGTACCCGTTGCAAAAGATCACTTGCATTCTTCTCTAGAGAATGGTCTTGTATTTGCTATGTCCTCGATGAGTCAGAACCTTTGCGATTGAAACTCTTTGTTTCGGACAAGTCTGCATATAGCAGAATTGTCGTGTGACAGTGACTTGATTGATGTTCCGATTTACCCACAGAAGCCATCCCAACTTTGTCGATTGTAGCACTAGTTATTTAATTCCTAGCTGAATCCGATCTGCTTCGAGGATGTTCCAAAAGATCATTGCTTCCAGCAACAAGTCTATCTTGAGGCAAAATTTTGAAACTGACAACTTAATATGTTGTAGCAAACTTAAAGATTTAGTGTTAATCGATTTGGTAGGCACAGAACGTATGATACGGATGACAACAAGAAAGTTAACGTCTCATATGTCGTGATCGATGCAATCATGGTCCGCGTGATCTCAGCGATTTGTGTTTCAATCACGTTTAGACCCGAGATGTTTCGCTCGCTTTGTTTACCTTGAGTCCTAAATGTTGGCGCGTGGCTTTAGTAATAAAACTTAATTGTGATCCGTTATCTAACAGAGCATTCACCTGAAACTAAACCATATTATCCCGAATGTGAACAATAGCTGTAGATGAAAGAACTTCTGATTTATTGTAACCTATCTCTTTCATGAAAACAGAAGTTGTCGTTGATGTTTCGCGCGTTTGATTATTTGCGCTTATATCATTTGGAGAACTACTGTTAAATGAAACGACATTTTGATTGAGAATGTAGATCGTTCATTTATGAAGTAACGTATGGTGTCGTTTCGAGCAATGCTTGTATGTGCGAGATGTGCATTTTCGTAGCAGATGATTTAAACTTAAATAATTATAATAGAGGTTCAATCATTTAACTTCATTGCACCGTGACTCTACTGATAAATCCTTAAAAATTTTACATGTATTCGGTGCACTTGCTTGTACAAAACGTACTCGTTTGCTTTATTTGTGACCAAATGCATTGTTGTAGTGGAAGCCAGAATTTTGATTCTTGCTTGCACCAACTTGATTCAATTTGTGTAATCCTGGCGAAATAGCCTTTACGCTTATTGATTAAAAAACCTCAAGAAATTCGTATCGTATATTAAGGAACTTAATTAACAATGGTTCGTAGTTGGTTCTTTTTCCTGAATTACCTTTAATTCCCATTCTTTTTTGATCGTAAGATCTAATCTGTTAGTAATTAAATAAATAAAGCGTATCCTACTTACTAATCGATTCTTTTAATTGTAACGCCCACAGATATTTTTGTCCAATAATACACGTAATTGCTCCATCGACTCTTGAAAAAATTAAAGGGATACTGAATAATTCATAAACATGCTCATAAATAGTTAGATTTTTTAACCGTTTTGTTAATAACCGCGGTGCG
Organism: Pogonomyrmex californicus; assembly: GCA_024349325.1. NCBI lineage: Eukaryota > Metazoa > Arthropoda > Insecta > Hymenoptera > Formicidae > Pogonomyrmex > Pogonomyrmex californicus. Next base: position 73,112 of record JAECZD010000023.1, read on the forward strand.
ATAGGATAGTTTTCATTCGTTGTTTGTAAAGAATGAACTACTTGAGCAGCAGCATCTGCAGTAAATACAAATTTTAAGTAATGATTTTAAGTACATTAGATTTAAAATTGTTGTACAGTGTCTAGACTAATATTATTGTGAACTAATGCCTTGAAAATATCATAAAATTGTTGCCTGTTCATAGCTTCTGCTAAAATTCAAGAATATCACGGGCAATGATTAACATTTGATTTACGTTTATGTTCGGAACATTTTGACTCACACCGTCGACTTGGACGTTAGCATGAGAATCTGATCTGTCGATTTGTGATCACGCGAGTTTCGATTTTGTTGTAGCTTGCACAATGAAGAAGGCTTCTTTAATCGTTCACATTCTATGATGTCTGCCTCGGGAAATATCGTATCAACCTTTGTTTGTAACGCTTGAAACTTATACCATAGTATTTCATATATTCATTATATTCAGTATATTCATTATATTTTTTTAACCTTGATTCTAGCATTAATCTGTTTTTATCACTATTTACGTAGTTCTCTAGAAATATCTTAAATCTAATTACGCGACCTTTAATCATTCACTGATGTTTCAAAGCATCTAATTCTTCCATTGCGCCTACGATTTACAATTTAATGTAGCGACTCGCAAAGATACTTATCGGTTGTAACACGGGGTCGCTGTTGTGGCGTCATGATTGCAACATCGTGTTGTGTCTGGAGATGCGTTCCGGGAGCTCATTATTAGCACTATTTAGAATTACTACGGAGAGCTAATTGGTAGCGCTACCAAACACTATCATTACGTAATATCGATAGCGTTTTTATATAAGTTTTTATATAAGTTCGCGTTATCAACGCTATTGCTTCCGAGGAAGTGCATTAGTAGCGTTTGATAACATGACCGTTTGCGAGCTCCACAAACAGTAAATTGTCTGTCATCCCGTTAATTATTTTCCCGTTAACATCTGTTAATTAGAAGATTTTGAAATTTTTGCTAAATTTCTATAAAAAATTTAAAATTAAAAGATTAAAATTTAATTCAATTAATTTAATTTAATTTTTTTTATTTTAACATTAAAATTCTTTTAAATTTTATTTTTTGCATAATTTTTGATTCTTGGTACATGTCTTCTTGGAATTATTTCTTTCTATTATTTCTAATTTTTCATTATTGCTTTCAAACGATAAAGAATCTATTACTTCTCGCATTGTAAGTGCTACTATTGTGTTACGTCCAGTGGACTCCATGATTCTTTTCTTTCCCCAAAAGCGTTATTAATAATATTTTTCTTACAAGAATATTGATGTTGACTTTTTATTAATAAGATAAGCAAACACGAAGCAGGAGAAAGAGAATTGTAACCGCTTCAACTATTCAAGAATATTAGAACAATATTAGAACAAGCTTTTTATTTAATAAGAAAAAAATATTATTAAATATTATAAATCCTCAAGTTGGATCTGTTGCAAGTCTGTATATTAAGCATAAGCATACAATAAACACGAGCGAGACATGATATTTAATGTAAACATCCTGTCTAGCTCGGATCCTGTTTTACCCCACTTAGCTACCCCAGATTTCCAGAACCAACATTCCTCCTCTACAAGAATTAGACTCTGACCAGCCTATAAAAACGGGGCTCTTTCAGGACGCACGGGCATTATTTTCTAAATTTTCATACAGTGTGGGCTACCACTTATTAAGCCACTATTTCTCAATTTTACATTAAGCCATTTATTTTCACTCAGCGTATTATTTCCTAAATAACTTAATTCAGTATTATCTATTTAACATTCATAAATTAAAGGCAGTGAGCAAGTTAATCTATATTCTTTCAAAAGAATATCTAGGCTCATTCTTCTCTTCGAGCAATCTCGATCTTAATCGATTAGTCGATCTTAATCGATTAGTCGATCTTAATCGATCAATAAGTTTTTGTTAATAACGGAATAGTTTCTTTTTCGAATTTTCATTTCATCTTATTTAAAGCCACATCTCTCTTTTCTCTAACCTCTTCCCTTTTATCTTTCTTCTCTCTCTCTCTCTCTTTCTCTCTCTTTTCCTTCTCTATCTTTCTCTCTCTCTCCGGTGCGGACTACTTGGGATCTCCTGAAGGCCCTCAAAGGTTCCCAGTTACTTTACCTTTCCTTTTCTCTCTCTCTTACATCGGTGCAGGTTACTTGGGACTTCCTGAAGGTCCTTGAAGACTCCCGGATTCTTTATCTACGCAGTTCTCTGTCTTTTCTAGTTTCCTTTTCTAGCCTTATTATGTGCGAAATTTCTTTTATTTCATTTTTTCTTTCCCCCCGTAGTGAGTCAAACAGAAGTGCCGCCTTCTAAAATTTGAAAATCTGACTATTAAATTAAAACGACTCCGTCATCATTATAATGGTGGAGCTCGGTGGGCATTCAGAGTCAGAAACAAAAAATCGACGAAACAATCTACCGAACCGTTACCGTCAACCTCTTCTACTACTCCTCTTGAATCTCCCTCTCTTTTTCTTTCTCAATTAACTTCTCCTGAATCTCCTCTCGACTCATTTTATCAGCTTTTCCCCGAGTTTTCTACCGGCCTCGCTGGAAATCCGTATTATGCATTTGACCCTGAACCTATCATTGACTTCGAGCCCTATTTCTCGATCCTTTATTCTCCGATAATGGAGAACCCCTATTTCCTAATGTTGAAATAGATTTTTCGGAATTATTTGACCCCTCCTCCAGAACAACCTACCTTCCTGTTTCCTAATGTTGAAATAGATTTTCCGGAATTACTCAATTCCTCCTCCAGAACAATCTACCTTCCTTCAAACCTACTCTCCTCCTTAATTTACCATTATATACACACATACATATTAATTAAATAATGCCAATTTTTCGTTTTTATTAATTTAAGATTATTTCCAAATATATTTTGTAATGTATTATCGGATAGGATTATCGCTTAATACACTCTTACACTCACACTCTTCCTACTTGAAATTCTACCTGATGGTCGCCGCACGACTGTAACACCCGCGATAACATACATGCACATTACTCGCTTACATCATTTCTCTCTCTTTTCAAAAACATGTTCAACATTAATCATGTTAAATGTTTAATTTAATTTTAATTTCTCTTTACTTCTTTTAAAAACCTCTCGTCTCATTCCCCTTATCCCATTGATTGCACGAGGTCTATCCCTGGTAATAGGAATTAAGTTTCTTGACCAGAAAATGACCGACTAGCGCACGTCTGTGGAATAGCGTCATAGCGTTCTCGCATCGCTGACCTAGTGCCGAGACTTATCAGTGCGCTCGGACTCGGGGGATCACGTTTTTACGCTTGGCCTTCGAGAGAACAGCTGTTCGCGTCCTTCCAAGCCTCATTCGTATCTCGTTCGCAAATCTTAATGCTTAATTCTCAATTTTCAATTTTACTCCGGGTTGGACATAATAATAGTTTTCTTCGATTTTGTTCCATTTTATCGTTTGGTTAAGTTTGAAATCGATTATGCTTTCAAATGCTTAATGCTACACTCACTGTTCGCATTTGCTAATGCTTTTGGCTCCATGAACGGAGTTGGTAGCGTTAGCATTGATAACACGGTAGCTATCGATTATCGACTAACGATATATTAACTATCGACTATCGATTTATCGACTATTGGCTAGCGAGCTCCCCGAACGCATCCTGGGTGATGAATGACATATAGAGACAATATGACGTTTTGGACTTGTGATCGTTGTTAATGAAATAGGCAAAAATGGCGATTTCGTAGCGCAGGGGTCGGCAAATGGGCACTGCTCGCGGGCGCCCAATGCCCGCGAGCAACAATTGAGTGCGCTAGGGCTAGCATTAGGCCGCTAGGCGTAATAAAGGCAGGAGAGGAGATAGCAGGTCTGTTCGTTGAACGTGTTGTTCAAGGAGTCAAAAGATATTGTGTCGCACAAATTCAGACCCAGAATTAGCATAAAATAATAACTATCTATATTTTTAATAAACCATTCTTACAATAATATTAAATAAGCAACTCTTATAACATTTAATTAATATTTGATTCATATTCAGTTTTCCGATATTATATACGATATCAGGTATTATCGTTTTGGCACAACTTAAACGAATTATTACATTCAAATGTGAATCTGTTAACTGTTCGCGTAATCGCGATTTATTTAATTTCATAATAGAAAATAATTGTTCATATGAATATATAGAACCGAATATACTCATTATACATACTCATTATACTATACTCATTATACTTATTATTATTACTTTGATTACAATACTCCATCACAAACGTTAAATTACAAGATCGCAAATGTGTCTGACTGTTCTAGACAAGAGCAAAATTTGATTATACCGTTGCTTAGTTACTGTTTTTTTTGTTTTGAGCGTTTAATAGATTGATGTTTAGCAGATGTTTATTTTAAAACTGTTGGAAGTTTTCTTCGCGGAAAAAGAACTATTCTTCTGGATTTAAAAATATAGTTTTAAAACGCTAATTTCTGTTAAATGTGATATATGTATTCATAATTTTATGATTGTATTATAAGTTTATTTTAATACATTGTTATTGTTTATATTATTGTTTTATTTCTTTGTTATATTTAAATTTTCGTTAAACATATTTAAATGTAATTATATTACACAATTTTTAATAAATTACATGCTAAAGAACAAATTTTGACAACTTACAATATTTAAAAAGAGATAAGCATTTTAATTAAAATTTTCCTATAATAAATGCTTATTATTAGGTCAATCAAAACATGCTAGGGCACATTTTTTTGACTAATAAAAAAATTAACTAAATATAAATATAAGTTAAATTTAAATATACTAACTAAATATAAATATAAGTTGAACTTATAAGAACTTATGCATTTTGAGTCCTATATATTACAATATATTTTTGCATATTTCATCTTTAAATGGTTTAGCTAAACTGTTATAAAAAAACTGTTATAAAAAAATTTTATGATATTATAAAGATTCGAGTACTAGTAATTTAAGACTGCCCTATTGTTCATATATACATGCAACGCTGTTTTTGTAAGTGTGAAATGCGAAACTTTATCCCAAGGTACAAAAAATATTAATTACGCTCCTGAGATGTGCACAACAGGCGGGCACTCGCGGGCGCCCGTGCCCAATTTCAGCGTTTTGCCGACCTCTGTACTAATATGTAGGAGGAACCCTGATTTGAATAGATATAAATTTTTTAGAAAAAAATTTGTGAAAATAGCTTAAAAATCAAGCTTCTGGACCAGAATTCCCCTTTAAGTGAAAAGTTAACAGAAAGCTGTCTGATGTAATTGAGGTCAAGAGATCAAATTAATTTATTATATAATAAGCAAATGAATAACAATCGAAAAGTTTAGCGAGATGTGAAACGGAAGTCGTAAATAAATAAATAAAATTATATAATAAAAAAATAACTAAATTAAGTCTATAAAACCTGTAGTCATTAAACTGTATCGTGATAATGTTACCCACATAGAACATAACCTCCAGTGGACGTCTATTGAACCTCTATGGCTTCCTTAAGCTTTCATCAAACGTTTATCTCCACGATGGAAGTTAGACGTCCATTAAAGATCCAGAGAACATCCTCGGTGGACGGTGTTCTAGGATTCCATCGTCCATTAGAAGCCAGCGAACCTCCACGGTGAACAGTCCTCTAGGATTTCACCGTGGACGTCCATTAGCCACCCAGCGAACCTCCACGGAGGATAGTGCTCTAGAATTCCACTGTGGATATTCATTAGTCATCCAGCGAACCTCCGTGGTGGACGATCCCCTAGGATTCCATTAGTTGTCCAGCGAACCTTTACGGTGGATGGTTTCACACGGAACATATCCATTAGAGGTCCACATAACCTCCACGGCCTCCATGCGACATCTATCTCCATGGTGAAAGTCAGATAAATCTCTAATGGAGACCTATACTATCTCCATGATGGAACTCTAATGGAGCTCTACCAAACCTCCATTAGACGTCTTATGGAGGTTATATGGATGAATTACAGATGTTTCATAAAACTCTCATGGATCAGAGCTTAATTGGAGGTTTTAGATCCTTTGTAGATGATTAATTTATAATAAAAATTGAGAATATATACTTATAATAATAAATAAATTAAAAATTTATTGCATATATCTTATTTATTCGATTTATTTGTATATTCGATTTAATTGTATATAAATGATTATACCAAACACAAGAAAACATATATTGTCGAATAAGAGAAATATCTCACGTATTTATAATAATACGATCAATAAATATATAAATGAGTAAATAAAATATATACGTAAATTTATAAATACTACTCACATGAAACATGATATTAAAAGTCCATATAACATATAATCTTCACACTTTTATATATATAATTAAATTATCTACAAAAATTATACACGCTATCAGGACATTGACATTAAGATTATTTGAATCTTATGACAATGTGATAACATTTACTGATCGGAGATCTATCATATTTTTACATCAAAATTCTAACTTTAATTATACTATTGTTCTAGTATCTGATTTCAGCCGATCACAGAGGTGAAGCGAACTCGACCGTGTATACTATAAAGATGGGTGACTCTCGAAAAAATTATGTGACATTACCAACATTTACAAGATAAAAAAAGATTTCATTAGTTCCATTGCACGTTACGTATGTATGTGCGCTTTGTTCTTTCAAAGAAATATTTTTGTTCAGCATCATAAAAAATTCTTTTTATTAACTTTTTTTGTAGAGATCTTCTGGAGGATTCATGGACATCTAATGGAAGTTACAAACCTCCATGGTGGATCTCTAATGGATATCTATTAGAGCTTTTTGCTCTGTGTGGGTCGTCTACCGAGACTCCATGGACCCTCTATTAGCGATCCAC